>BMAC01000527.1:491799-557502 GCA_014905375.1 Phtheirospermum japonicum | reverse complement strand
CCAGTTTAAAGAAAAAACAGAACCAACATTAACATTTTCATTCCTCTACTCGTCTCCCATCCGATCGACATCTTCGTTTGTACCTGAAAAATGTTGTTGATTTGGATGAGCTCAACGTACTCAATAGTTATACCGACATTTCCATGCAAAATCATACAACTCAAATATAGCACAATTAACCATAGAATTCGCAAATTTTAACGTCGAAAAACAGTTTGACTGCAGCTAAAACGCGGCGAGTTTCCTCGATGACACTTTAGGTCATAGGCACATAAGGCCCCTGGTTTTAATCAATAGGTATAGCACGCCGGGATGAACCCGATGACAACTTTCGGTCACAGACAACTTTAGGTCTACGTCTATATTAGATTTTATAAACATCGAACTTCATGATACACATAGCACGTAGATTTAAGCATGTAAAATTGAACATAGATAAGTCGGTGGTCCCTACCTCGTAAAATGCCGTGGAAAGTCGAGTGAAATGCACGTATTGAATCCTAAGTCCCCTTATTGCTCGTCACCTAATCAATTAGAAAATATATATATAATTAGTATTTTCATCTTTAAAATTTTATAACAATAATAATAGTAATATTAATGATAATAATAATAATATTAATAATAATAATAATAGTATTATTAATAATAATTATAAATAATAATAATAAAATAACAATAATAATGTTTATAATAATAATATAATAGTAATAATAATTAAAAAGGACTGGAGTGCAGTTTTATATGATGTTTTGGGGCTGGATAGTGGTTAATGGAAAACTGGGGCTCAATTGAAAAGGTGGCTAAAGTTGGGGGGATCAATTTGTAATTTGTTGGATAAAGGGGCTGGATTAAGAGGGGAGCCCAGCCCTTGAGGCATAACCCGTCTGCCCCTTTCTCCCCATTCTATCTTTTCTCCAAAAAAAAAAAAATGGAACTCTGCCAGCACATCCCCTCCCCCTTCCTCGGCTAACGGCGACAGCAGCACGGACGGCGTCGGCGACGGAAATTGGGCGGAGCTCTGGCAGATGGGTGGCGATTTTCTTCTCCTTTACCAGATTTCAGAAACCGGCCGTCTTCTTGTGATGCTGGCGCAGCACCGGCGGAGGCAGGCGGAAACGGCGTCGTCAACGGCTGTCCATCGTGGGCTAGGCTCTGGGCGGAAGTGGAAACCCGGGGCTGAGATAGGCGTGGGTCGTGTGTTTGGGTTTGTTTTGGTTGGTTTAGGGATTTGGAAGGTGGTGGTGCGGGATTTGTGTTGGGTTCGGGGCCGTGAAACGGGGTGCGCCTGGTGTTGGGTTTAAAACGGGCGGTCGTGGCTTCGTGTTCGGGACTCGGCCGATTGGGCGACGTTGCTGTGGCTGTCGGCGACTGGGAGTCGGGCCGTGGTTGCTCGGGTTTGGACAGGGGTCCGGTTTGGTGTCGGCGAACTAACGATCGGGTCGTTGAGGTTTAGCGGTGGCGATTTGAAACTGGCCTTGGTGGATGCGCGGCCGTGGTTCGATCGGCCAGCCTCTCTGTCCGGCTTGGGCGTGCGACGACGGCTGTGGGTTCGCTGGGTGGCGGTCGGCAGTCGAGTCTGGTTGTGGTTGGTGGTGGTGATTCGTATTGTTCGGCGTGGGGCTGCCGGGTTGAGTCGGGCCGTGGTTCGGCTAAGAAGGCGTTGGTGGTTGAGGTTTGGCGTTGGAGGCTGTTGGGTTGGCGATGATGGGCGGCTCGGCGATTCGGATGGTTCGACGTGGTGGATGATCGGGCTTTGGTGTTCGGGTCGTTGTACGGCAGTGGTCGGTTGGGTCAGTGGCGTGGACGCGAAGGTCCTCTCCTCCTTCGTCTGCGACTTGGGCGCAACGACGGGTGGTGACGTTGATCGTTTGGGTTTTTTGGACAGGGGTTATGGAACGATCGGGTAGTTGACGACACTGGATGTTCGGGTTTGTGGTTGGAATCGGCAGCCAATTCGGTTATGATGGCTGCCGTAATATGGATCAAACGATAAACGTTTCTTGAAACATTTTTAGGAAAAACACCAGAATAGAATTTTTTTACCTGTTGCGGCTGTTTTCAGAATGCTGAAAGTTGTGAAGGTTGGGGGTGATGATTTAGGAACGGCTGGGGAAAAAGAATGAAATTTTTGTATATAAACTAAAGGTGGTTTTAAATTTGGAAAGGTTAGGGTGGAGTCTTGGTGGGCTAGGTTTAGCAATTTGGGCTCGTTTTTGAAGTCCGAAAAGAAACGATCTAAAACTGACGATCTTATATTTAAAACTAAATAATTACGTGAACGATACAAAAGACGTCTTAAATTTTTAAAACTGAATAAGTCCATTAGTACTTTAAATGATTAAGAATAATTATAATACAATTAAATGTAATTGTTATAAATAAAAATTTATTTCATTGACAATTCATTAGTAATTTAATTAAATTAATAAGTTGCTAATTAATTATAATAGTTCCTTAGAAATTTATAATGAACTATAAATTCGCTTAATTAGAGTTTCAAATTATTTATAGTAACTATAGTATAGATAAATTATAAAAATTTTAGAAATCCAAATTATTTCAGAAACGACTTAATAGTAATTTAAATAAATAATTAAATTACTAAGTAATTATATTAATCTCTTAGAAAATGATAATATAATTTTATTTGGAAAACGAATTATAAATTCATTTAAATAGCATTCTTAAATTATTTAATAATTAAAATAGGAATTTGTTTTATGGCGACGAGCTTGGGACTATAATTATATTTTTAATGCATGATGAAAATTAAATAAATAAAATAAAATAAAATAAAATGCATTGGATTATGGATGTTACAGATGGCCTTTCGGGTTATTACCAAGTAGCCATCGCTTTGGAAGATCAAAGAAAGACAACGTTCACGTGCCCTTTTTGGCACATTTGCCTTTCGAAGAATGACCTTCGGTTTGTGCAACGCACCAGCTACTTTTCAAAGGTGCATGCTCTCAATTTTAGTGATTTTATTGATAATTTTCTTGAGGTATTCATGGATGATTTCTCGATTTTTGGTTCATCTATTGAAAATTGTTTATCCAATTTGTCTAGAGTTTTAGAACGTTGCATTGAGAATAATCTAACTTTGAGTTGGGAGAAATCCCATTTTACGGTAAAAAGTGGCACTGTTCTAGGTCATGTTGTTTCTAAAAAGGGTTGGAGGTTGATAAAGCAGAAATTAATGTAATTGAAACCCTCCCTCCCCCTCGAGATGTTAAGGGAATTAGTTCGGGTCTCGGGTGGTGTTTGGCTGGGAATCGCCGGGATTCGTTTGATGTTGATCATGTCGTGATGTTGGCATGGTTAATGATAGAAATCGGCAGCCGTTTCGGTTGCGATGGCTGCCGGAACATGGGACTGAGTTTGTTGGTGTTTGTTTGAGAAAATTTAGAATAAAAGAAAAAAAAGTAGTAGTAGTTTTTACCTAGTGCGGCCGATTTGTAGAGCTGAAAAAAAAAACTGAAATTGGTTTGATTCTTTATAAACTAAAGATGGGTTTTAATTTAGGAAAGTTAGGGTAGGGTCTTGGTGGACTAGGCTAGCAATTGGGCTTTGATTGGGCTTGTTTTCAAGTCCGAAAAGAAAACGATCCACTAGATGGCTTAAATTTAAAATTAAATGATTTCGTGAATGATCTAATAGTACTTTAAATTATTAAAATAACTATAATATAAATAAATAAATTATAATATTTTTAGAAGCCAAAATTATTTTAAAATTAAAATCTATTCATTTGATTATAATAAGATTTTAATTTAATTTTAGATCATTTATATAGAATACAACTTTAATATAATAGTCTTTAAAATTGAGATATAATATATTTAACAATCGCACTAGAAATTTTTATTATATAGAGTTTCTTAAATCAATTAGAACTAAAAGTATAGAATAATTTATAGTGACGAGTTTGGGACTAAGGTTATTTTTAATGCATGATTGTAATTAAATAAAAAAAATATATGCTTTGGATGTATGGATGTTACACCACTTGCCATATGGTTCTGTCGTTCAAATATCACCCATTAAATAAGAAAAATGCTTCGGAATAGGGACAAATAGGAAATAAATTAAACATAATATATGATAATTCTTAATACATTCTGGAATCGAATTTTGGTGAATTAGTAGAATATTGTGGACATGAAAGTTAATTACACAAGAAAAAAACTAGTTGATTTCCTCAATTTGTTGACATGTTAAGGCATGCACATTGAAGAGTCATAGGGATTGGATTTGTCTATCAACTTGAAAATCTCTATGTAGTTTGTTTACTTTTTTACCACGTAAAAGTAATTATATTTCTCAGGCATTTAATTCACTATTTCAAATCACATTTAAAGTGTACGTCTACCTCAACACTAACTATATAGTTATTAAAAATTCAACCCTAATTTTTGAAACAATTAAAGTTTAAGCCCAAAACTGAAACTTGTTTTTGAAATAAAACACAATCATCTATAATTTTGACATTAAAAACCTAATTCTAGAAATAATCCTAATCAACCAATATGTTAATCATATTTTCCTAAAAAAAAACCGAATTAACTAAAAAACTAAAATTGAACCCTAATTTTCTAATTAATTATAGTTCAGCCCCAATTTCTACAATAATTGATAATCAAACCCAAAATTATACTTAAATTTTGAAATAATACTTAATTCAGCCCCAATTATCATTGTGCAGACGTTTTGCTACCCGCTCGCCGCCTACCTCGCCGTCCGCCGCAACCGGACCCACGTTATCGCCCTCGGCGCCTTCTTCTGGGCCGCTGCCACTTTTCTCATCGCCATTTCATCTACATTCGCCGAGGTAATCGCAGCTTTTTCCGCAAATTGATTATTATTATTATTATTATTATTATTATTATTATTATTATTATTATTATTATTATTATTATTATTATTATTATTATTATTATTATTATGTCAAGTGTTTTGGATTGGAGTTGTGATTCAGCACTTTTTTGGAATTATATTTTAATGGCATGTGAATTGATTTTTTCGAGGAAAGAAGTGGAATTCCGTTTCTCCAAAAATAAAATAAAATATTAAAGAGAGAGAGAGAGAGAGAGAAAATAAAGAAAAAATGCTTCGAAATGGGGACAAATAGGAAATAAATTAAGCATAATATATGATAATTCTTAATACATTTGGGAATCGAATTTTGGTGGTAATTTGGTGGTAATATTGTCAAGTCACTCAGATTTTCACTCTCTCTTATTAAATAAAATTATGTTAGGGGACTGGTGTGAGGTAAGATTCTAACCCACGGATACGACTTTTACAAATGCGTTATCCACCACTTAAAAGTTTCTTCTTAATTAATCAATTGAGATTACTTTTGGAAGCTTCAGGCTCAAAATTGTATATAAGAGGGTGCAACCCATTTGTGCTTAAATTTAAAAAAACAATATAGTATTATAATTTACATAACTTGTTCAGAATACTAAAATTACAATCACTATTAACATAAAGTTACACTGAAATTGCAAACTATTGTAAACTCGGAGATAACGACTAAGATTTGTTAGTTTGAATTTTCAGATTTTTTTTTAATTAATAAGATTTTATGATCTGGTAGAAACGAGTGTTGAAGGTTTTAATTAACTTTATGTAGGTATGGACCGTAGTTGGATAAATGGTATACGATCAACAGAGGAATATGAGAGTGGGGTTAATGAGTTTATAGAGTTTGCTAAGACTCATGCTTCTAAYAATAATGGGAGGTACTATTGTCCATGTGTGAAGTGCTTGAATAGTCAGCGATTAAGTGTTAGAGAAATTAGAGAACATGTGATTTGTGATGGTTTCAATAAGAACTACACACGATGGATATGGCACGGTGAATTTGACATGACAGATGTATCCCAGACTAAAGATGCCCTTAATGAAGACGTTGATGAAGAGATGTATGATAGAATAGAAGAGATGATTAATGATGTTGGAGAAGAGGCATTTGAGCAAGCACATGCAAATAAGAGTTACGATTCCTTGTCAGCCGATGCCGATAAACCGCTTTACCCGAGCTGTAAAACCTATTCCCGATTGTCTGCGATATTGAAACTTAATAAGTTGAAGGCGACGCATCGGTTGAGCGATAAGTTTTTTACGGAGTTGCTTGGCTTGTTGAAGGGGATGCTTCCAGAGGATAATGAATTGCCAGAATCTAACTACGAAGTGAAGAAGATTTTGTGTCCTCTGGGCCTAGGATATAAGAAGATTCATGCATGTCCTAACGATTGCATTCTCTATAGAAAAAATTACAAAAATTTGCACGAGTGTCCAAAATGTGGAACTTCCCGTTACAAGAAGAATAATGATGATGATTCTATTTTTGATGGTGGTAAAAAAAATCCCCATCGAAGGTTTTATGGTATCTCCCAATAATACCAAGATTCAAACGCTTGTTTGCGAGTACAACCGAGGCTAAGAACTTAAGATGGCATGCCGATGAGAAAAATCGATGATGGCAAACTTCGACACCCGAGTGATTCACCTCAATGGAAGAAGATGGACCAATTATATCCTTGTTTTGGCAACGAGCCAAGAAATCTAAGGCTGGGACTGTGTACGGATGGGATGAATTCGTACGGTAATTTGAGTAGCCAACATAGTTCATGGCCAGTTCTACTTGTAATTTACAACATTTCTCCGTTAATGTGCATGAAACACAAATACATTATGCTGTCTATGATGATTTCAGGACCAGAACAACCGGGAAATGACATAGATGTCTATTTTCAGCCGTTGTTGGAGGACTTGAAAAAGTTGTTCGTGGAAGGCGTTGATGTGTACGATGCATACAAAAAGGAAACCTTCAAGATGCAGGCAATGATCTTCTATACGATTAATGATTTCCCAGCATATGGCAACTTGTCCGGGTATTGTAATAAGGGCCATAAAGCATGTCCCAAATATGGAGAGCACACTGATTTTCATCAGCTTGAGCATGGCAAGAAGACAGTGTACCTCGGTCATTGAAAACAGCTTCAATCAACCCATCCATATTGTCAATTGAGGAAAGCTTTCAACGGCAAAAAAGAGGAAGAAAAATCTCCAGAGACATTAACTCCTGAGCAAGTCTATGACCAGGTGAAAGACATTAACGTGATATTTGGTAAGACACAAAAGAAAAATCCGGTCGAGAAATGCTTATGGAAACAGAGATCGATTTTTTTCGAGCTTCCATATTGGAAGAGTCTTGAGGTGAAGCATTGTATTGATGTGAAGAGGACTTATTTACAACCAGCTTGTTACACATTATCGAGAAGTGAAAAAAAGAGTTTATGTGAATGTTTGTGTGGTGTTAAAGTGCCTCAGGGATTTTGTTCTAATGTGAAGAGACTGGTGTCGATGAAAGATTTGAAATTGCTAGGCTTGAAGTCTCATGACCATCATGTGTTGATGCAATAACTCTTACCGATTGCTATTCGAGGTATTTTGCCGAAAAAACGTGAGAAACACCATAAGCAGATTGTGTTTCTTCTTTACTGCGAGATGTAGTAAGGTCATAGATCCTCAAGTGTTGGATGATTTGGAGAAGGACGCTGCAATTATCTTGTGTTAACTTGAAATGTATTTTCCACCCGCTTTTTTTGACATAATGGTGCATTTGATCATTCATCTAGTGAGTGAGATAAGGGAATGTGGCCCGGTGCATTTACGGTGGGTGTATCCGTTTGAGCGATATATGAAAATACTAAAGGGGTACGTCAAGAACCCTTATCGACCTGAAGCCTCTATAGTTGAACGTTACGTCTCAGAAGAGGCCATTGAGTTTTGTAGTCAATATTTTTCCGAAAGAAAATCTGTTGGTCATCCAAAATCTTTCCATGAAGGTAGAAGTCTTGGTAAGCGAACACTTGGGGGAAAATTAAAGAATGTTGATCGTGAAGAAGTGCTACAAGCACATTTGAACATTATGAATAATACTCCTGAAATCCAGCCTTATTTAGATGCACATAAGGCATTGATAAAGGAACAAAACCCTCGGAAAAGTGAAATGTGGTTGGTGAATGAGCACAACAATACTTTCTTGTCTTGGTTGAAGGGCCATGTTATGAATGATGTTTGTACATCTGATTTAGTTAGATGGTTAGCTAGTGGTCCCAATTTTGACGTCTTGTCATGGCAAGGGTACGACATCAATGGGTATTCTTTCTACACGAAGGAGCAAGATGATAAAAGTACTATGCAAAATAGTGGCGTTACACTTGAAGCTGAGTGTATGCATTTATCAAGTTTGAAAGATAAAAACCCTGTACGTGTAACAAGCTCATATTTTGGGATTATTGAGGAAATATGGGAGATTGACTACATTAAATTCAGGATTCCTATTTTCAAGTGTAAATGGGTTGGTAATAATGGCGTGAAGGTAGACGAGTTTGGAGTTACATTGGTTGATTTTAGTAAAGTATGATCTAAAAATGAGCAATTTGTCATGGCATGCAAAGCTAAACAAGTAATTTATGTCACCGATCTGAGTAACAAAAACTTGGCAGTAGTCTGCAACGGAAAAAGAATAATATCTACTGATGGTAATGACGAGTTATCTTTAGATATCAACGAGTTTCCTGCCTTCTCGTTGTTTTGCATGTAATTGTTGTGTTTTTCTTCGTGTTTTTAGATAGATTTTTATATTGATTTTAGTAGTTTTGAGTCATTTTTTATTAGGTTTTTAGGTCGTTTTTCTTGTTTTATTGTTTTTCGTGTTTCTTGACAACTTTATATTTAATTTGGTTTAATTGGTTCAATTACCTTGAGGTTTGGTGAAATACTTGGGTTTTTATGTTCAAATCTCTATTTACATTGAGGACCAAAATTCAGGCCAAGAGAGGCTCAAAAATGCCCAAACATTCTGGAATGCTGGCCTAGTCTCGCGCCCTCTCGCGCCACCCGGCGCCCCCCGCGCGCCAGCTCGCGCCCGCTCGCGCCATCCCGCCCAGCAGCACACGCACGCGCCCGGCATCTCCAGGCAGCGCCGCGCGCGCAACCTCGCGCCTGCGCGCGGCCTCTCGCCAGCGCCACGCGCCCTGCTCGCCAGCACTCGCCGAGCGTCGACATGCGG
Organism: Phtheirospermum japonicum; assembly: GCA_014905375.1. Lineage (NCBI taxonomy): Eukaryota > Viridiplantae > Streptophyta > Magnoliopsida > Lamiales > Orobanchaceae > Phtheirospermum > Phtheirospermum japonicum. The sequence continues at coordinate 548,411 of BMAC01000527.1, read as the reverse complement.
CGCCATCCATCGCCAGCCCTCGCCCACAAGCGCCCGCCCAGGCCTGCCGACACGCCCAGCGCCAGCGCCCACCTGCGCCCAGGCTCGGCCATGGCCGAGCCACATCGAGCCATGGTCGAGCCATCTCGAGCCATATCGAGCCAAAATGTGCCAAAAAGCTAGCCAAGGGTCTAGGAAGGTGCCTCCGGGTCAAACTTGGTCAAACCCAGGAATTTTAAGCCTCTAAGGCTATTTTGGCCCATTTAAACCCAATTAAATGTAATATAAATAGTAGGACTTCTTTCATTTTTGTAAGAGACACCTCTCATTTTCTCCCAACCCAAGCATGGGTTTGGGATTAAAAATCCTCTCTCTAGTTTTTAAGATCTAATTTCTCTCTTTTAGGTTTTAGATTCAATTTCAAGATTCCATGTAATTTCCTTTTCTAGATTTAGATTTAATTTCAAGCACCCTCCTTGGGTTTGTAAGCCTAAGAAGAATCCAAATACTCCTTTGGATTGTTACTTTGATGAAATTTCATTCAAGCTTTGTTTCATTTCTTAATTCAAGTAAGTTTCCTTTCAATTTCATGTTTTATGCTTTAATTCCATGCCTTGTTCTTCATTTTCATGCTTGTTCTTCATGTTATGGCTTTTTGTCTTAGCACCTTGAATTCATGATGAAACATATGAATTGGCTATGGAATCTAGATGAGTGACACATCTAGATCATAGATCGGCTCTTGGATCGTCATGATTTTAAGTTTTTCATATGCTTTATTTTAAATATTATTTTTATACCTTGTTTCATGCTTAAATCCTAGATCTACTCTTTGTTGCTTGTTATTTTCCTTAAAGTTTTAAACTTTCATGTCAACTTTTATTGCTCTTCACATCCATGCTTTCAATTTTTGCTAATTTGATTTATTTGAGTTTTTATGCATAATTGTACCTTGTGCATGCATGCTTGTACTCGGTGAAACATTGCATTTTCTTGCTTATTTTTATTATTGCTTTGCATTTTTTATTTGAGGTGTACGACGAGGCATCCTACCAACTTGAAATTTCAATTCCTAGGATAGTTAGCTATTTTATTTGCTTTTTTTCATTTTCTTTATTTTTCCAAGCTTGAAACACATTGAAACCTTCAATCGAATCGAATTCCAATAATACCGAGCCATGAACCATTTCATCTAACATTATTGATATCACCTCCTATATCATGCAACATTTCATCTAATCGATCACTGTCTACATCTTCGTCGTCCTCTGTTGTACTATCACTAGTATCATATGTAGACGGAGCTGTCGAGTGAACTGTATTATTAGTCAGAGGTAGAGTTTCACCATGCCATATCCATCGTGAATACCCTTCTTTAAAACCACGACATGTCAAATGGCTCTTAACTTGGTCCATATTTCGAAATTGTCTCAGATTTTTGCAATCAACACAAGGACACACAATCGTTTATGAAGCACACTTAGCTTTATTATCCACAGCAACCTTAAGAAAACTTTCAACCCCTTGAATATATTTAAGTGTATTACGTCTACCATTCCCAACTTCGATCCATTATCTACCGCTGCACAATTGCATTAAGAACTCAATAAAAAAACTAACAAAGAAACAGAAAGTTAATTTACCAGAAAATATAAATGCATGTATCTCTGTTCATAATTTAGTTTTCTTATTAATTACTTTTTTTTTTGTTGTTGTTATTTTGTTTTCTTGGCAAAATATATATAGTGATAGAATTCATATTATATTCTAATTAACATTGAGATAAAAAATTCAACTAATTATAATTATTATTTTTATTATTATTTTAAGCAAACCAAAGTCGACTATCGAAAGAAAAGTGTTCCTCCAACAAGTCATCTATTGTTTTAACTTATTTTGTAAGTATTATTTGCATTATATCAGGACCTGCATTGTTCAGCAGGTCCCATTGACAAATTCAGATATGGCCATCAATGAAGGAACTTTGTAAACATATGCATAGTGAAATGCCTTAGGATGTACTATTTTTAGTTGAACACTCCATATTTATGTGTATCAGAAATTTTGTGATAATTATATTACTCTGTTATTACGCTACGTACATTTTTTTTTTACATGATGTTTTATTAGGTGATTCACATGTACATGTATGAGTCAGCTGAACTTGTTTGTAGTCCTTAAAGTTCAAAACAAACCTAAACTATATTTATTCCTTAATATTAAGTAGCACATTTAAAAAAAAAAAGCATACAGTAATTTAAAATAATGATTTTTATTCAAATTACCAAAAGTCAAAAAAGTTACAAATGCAAAAAATAAAAATAAAAATTACAAATGCATGAAGAAAAATCAAGCGTCGGCAGCCTTCCTCTTCGTTCCCGCCTGAGCACGACCAACATCATCAATAGATTCGAGCTTGGAGATGGAGAGCACCACCTCACCCCAATGAGCATTTATACGGCTCAGAATGTTGGTGATTGCTTCTAACTTGTCAGCTACGTTCCGCATGTCTGCGGAACGTTCTTCCTGCATTTGCTTCATCAACAGGACAATTTTTTTCCTGAGTTTTCATTAGTTTGTGAAGCGGTCCCGAAATAGTGTTGTCAGACATTATTTTTTTGAGATGGAGTTTTAAATTTCAATTGCCAGAAAGGTGTTGTGAAGATTAATATTTTCCACAAACAGGGGTATTTATACAAATAAGTTCAGTGCACCTCTTTGAATTCTCACTGGCTTTTCAATTTCCCGATGCATCATGCCTTTTCAATTTCCAGGAATAACATAACCGCTTGGAATTCTAGGTATAATAAATATTAATGCTGCTTCATGCCTTTTCAGATTAAATGCATATAAATTATATGTAAAACAATAAGTGCAAAAAATAAATACATACCTTGATAAGATCAATTTTCAAAGAGACGGTGGCACAAAGATACTGCACAAAGAGGGAAAAATAAGCTGGTAGGTTTTCAGTTATTTTGAAAATTTCAACTACAAATTCAATAGCAAAGATAAAAGATATTTGGGTGGAGTTTTGAATTTCTATTCATCAATTACAAATGTGAAGATTCAATTAAGAATTATGAATTCTTCCACTAATTTTAAAAATGTCGGCATTTTAGAGAAGACAGCATTTCACAATATGCATCGGTTGTTGACAGAGCGACCGATGCATAATGTATTAGGCCAAAATAATTAGCACCGGTTTTCAAAATAAACTGATTATTATTATCATATCAGACATTAATTTATATATGCATCGGGTTTAGTAAAACACCGATGCTTAATGTTTTGAAATTTGTAGGGGCTGATTATTATTCACTTTTTTCTCGCGGTTTTTTCCAGATTGGAATTCCTTAAAAGAAACGTCCGCGTAATTAAATTTGACTAGGCATCGGTTTTTTAACAAAACTGATGCTCTCATTTGGTTCCAAGCATCGGTTGTTCTACAACAACCGATGCTATTTATTTTACAGAAATTTTGGATATTTTTATTATTATGTGCATCGGTTAATGTCATAAAAATCGATGCTTCATGTTTTGAAATTTTTGCTCAGCCAGTTTTGATCACATTTTTCCCGCGGATGGCGCGTAATTAAATTTGAATAGGCATCGCTTCTAACCAGAACCGATGCTGGTATTTGGTTATAGGCATCGGTTGCTCTATATGAACCGATGCTTATATATTTTTTGGATATTTTCTATTATAGGCATCGGTTGATGTCCAACAACCGATGCATATTGATTTTTCCTAGATTATATAGGCATCGGTTGTTTGACCAAGACCGATGTCTATTTATTTTAATGAAATTTTTCGATTATCCTATTATTATACGCATCGGTTTCTTAATAACAACCGATGCTATTAATAAATAACCATCGGTTTGTGTAAAAATAACCGATGCCTATAACTTTTATTTATTACAAATAAAAAACCGCGCGACTATAGCCATCGGTTTCTTATTTAGAACCGACGCATAAAACTTTTTTTAATTATAAAAAAGACCCCGCGCGAATATATGCATCGGTTGTTTACAATAACCGATGCCTACTGTTCCGGTGGCATTTTTTTGTAGTAGTGGCGCTCCTAAAACATAATCATGCATCCTCACAAAGGATAATATATAAGTGTACGCTCAAAAACACTCAATAATTTTTTTATGGGGACGTGTATACACTCAAATCATCAACATACATGTACAATGAAGAATTACTGAACTTATGTAAAAATCTCAGAAGTTTGAAAACGCATGGATCGTCCCAGAAGTGACTCCTGCACTTATGTAAAAATCTCTTCCGTTCTTCGTAGGATATATGGTTAGGCACAATATTACAAGCAAGATAATTTAATATGTCACCATACCAAGGAGTAATTAAATTCTCAAAATCATAAGCATTCTCATATGGGAATAAATCATCAATCATAATATCCCCATTCACATCATTTCCAGTTACCATTCTAGACAAATGATCAGCTAGTACGTTTACACAACAACGTCTATCTTTAATTTCAACGTCAAATTCTTGCAAAAACAAAATCCATTGTAAAAGGCGCGGTTTACTTTGAGTTTCAACAAATAAATATCGCAATGAAGCATGATCAGTATCAACAATTACTTTCGCTCGAATAATATAAGATCTAAGTTTATCCAGCAAAAACACAACAGCTAGCAGTTCTTATTCAGTGGTGGTGTAATTACATTGGGTATCGTTCAACATGTAAATAACATAATATATAACCCTAAGCAATTTATCCACACGTTGCCCCAAAACGGACCCCAAAGACTCGTTTGATGCATCACACATAATTTCAAATGGTAGGCTCCAATCAGGGGCAACAACAACAGGTGCTAATGTAAGCTTTTCTTTAAGTTTATTAAACGCATCAATACAAGCCTCATCAAACACAAAAGGAGTATCTAGAGTAATCAGTTTACACAGCGGCCGATTAATTTTTGAAAAATCTCTAATGAATCGCCTATAAAAACCCGCATATCCAACAAAACTCTGTACACCTTTAACATCACGAGGGGGAGGAGAGTTTCAATAACATCAATTTTAGCTTTATCCACTTCCAACCACTTTCTAGAAACAACATGACCCAACGCGGTACCACTCTTGACCATAAAATGGGATTTCTCCCAACTCAACGTAAGACTCTTGTCAATGCAATGTTCCAACACTCTAGATAAATTGGACAAACAATTATCAATAGATGAACCAAAATTGAGAAACCATCCATAAATACCTCGAGGAAGTCATTGATAAAATATGTGTAAATTGATAGCATGCATCTTTGAAATGTAGCAGGGGCGTTGCACAAGCGGAACGGCATTCTCCGAAAGGAAAACGTGCTAAAGGGGCACGTAAACATCATCTTGCTTTGGTTCTCTGGATCAATAGCTACTTGATAATAGCCTTAAAGGCCATCCAAGAAGCAATATAATTTGTGTCCAGCAATCTTGTCGAGAAGTTAGTCAATAAACGGCAAGGGAAAGTGGTCTTTTCTGGTGGCTGCGTTAATCTTCCTATAATCAATGCACATGCACCACCCGGTTGTTAATTGTGTCGGGACTATCTCACCTTTTTCATTTTTGACTATTGTGATGCCCCCTTTCTTTAGAACCACATGAATTGGACTCACCCATTTACTGTCGGAGATAGAAAATATAATCCCTTCATCTTTCAGCTTCAAAATCTCTTTCTTGACCACTTCATAAAGTGTTGGAGTCAATCTTCTTTGGTCGTCTTGTACCGGCCTCGCATCAGGTTCGAGCTCGATTCGGTGCATACAAGTAATGGGACTTATCCATTTGATGGCACTGATGCTCCAACCCATGGCTTCTTTATACTTACTCAAAACCAGAATCAGCTCCATTTCCTCATGTTCCTTCAATGTTGAGTATATTATGACGGGTGTTGTTTCGTTGGGCTTGAGGTAAACGTACTTCAAATGACTTGGTAGTGGTTGCAACTCCACTTTTGGCTCGAGCTCAGGTGCGTTAGACATATCGCACAATTCTTCATCAAAATCTTCAAAATCGTCAAAAATTACGCCTAAATCAATTCCCAGTACTTCGGCTACCTCTTCCCCACTCAAAAATTCTGCGTCGTCCTCAACGTGTAACTCGTCTAAGAAAGTGACTCATTTAAGTTCGTGGACACAAGACGCAACCGGATCAACAAAATAACAATCATCTCGCATGAACGAAGAGGGAGTATTATGGATATCTTTAGTGAGAACGTCACCAATTCACCCAAAACTGACTAGTTCATTCTCCCTTTATGCACATCAAATAATGTATGGGAAGTAGACATAAACGACCTACCTAACGGAATGGTATGCTCTTTGTTTCCACTTGGCACTCACCAACATCAGGAATAACAAAATCGACTTGAATTACAAGTTCACCAACTTGTACCAACACATCATAAACAATGACCGAGGGTTTCCTGATCGATCTATCCTCCAATTGGAGGCACATTGTGGTTGGCTTCATCGTCCCAAGATCAAATTCCTTATAAAGAGAATATGGCATCAAATTGATGTCAGCGCTAAGATCAAGCATTCCTCGAGCAGTTTGCCCATTCCCGAGTGAAATAGTGATACAAAATCTTCCGGGATCTCTTTCTTTTGGAGGCAATGACTTCTTGAATATGGCACTTACCTCTCTCGTCAACTCCACGCGCTGGTTTGACGCCAAACGTCTCTCTCTTGAAGCAATCTCTTTGAAAAACTTCACATATGCTGGCATTGTCTTTGTCACATCCAAAAGACGAAGGTTAATATTAACATTCTTTAGCAAATTGTAGAGCTCCATGAATTTCTTATTTTCCTTGGCCGGACGTAAGCGATTGGGAAAAGGAACCATATCGCAAATAGTGGTCATCAACTGCTTTGGCTGTGGACTCAAGTGCTTGATGGGATCGTCGATCGTCGTTGGACTGGAGACTTGGTTCGAAATTGTCCCCTTAAATGATCCTGGCACATATCGATTTGGTGACTTGTGCATCCGGTCCACTGGTTTAAGTACATTTGCTGTAGGTGGGACCGACGTTGGAATTTTGGCCACCCCTTCTTTTCTTCCTCATCTTGTTCTATTTTTCTAATATCAATCTTCTTTCCACTTCGAAGGACGTGAATGGATGAGGCCTGCTCAGTTTGACTCAGAAGTTTGCCGTTCTTGTTCGCCATTTTTACCATAGAAGCCGCTATTTGACCCATCATTGTTTCCATCTTCTTCATACTCTTAGAGAGGTCATCTACTGTTGAAGTAAGATAATTTAACTGTACAGCCTGCTGTGTAAGTCTATCTCGATTACGAATAGTCTCAGCCACCTGATTTTGTTTCCATACCAGCAACTGGTCATTCGGTTTCACTGGAGTAGGTGCTTGCCCCTTCGTCGAAAATTTGTTTGGTGGGGGTAGGGGAAAGTACTGCGGGTCGGTCTGCGGAGCCATTGGCACATGATTCGGATTTCTAGATCTAAACTTGAAATTCGGGTGATCACGCAACCCTTGTATATACGTGTTCGAGTAAGGATTATAATTCTTTATAAATTTATGTCCGGTATTAGGTGATTGGTTCTGATAGTTCTTTATGGCGTTATCTTCCTCCTCTTGATCGTCGTCGAACGTCACTGTGCACACATTTGCCAAATGTCCCGATAATCCACATCGAGCACACATTTCATTTGCTTTTTTTGAAGATGTTAACTCGGCCTTCAGGGCCGCCATCTCTTTGGCCATCTCTTTCATTTATCCAAACCTCTTATATTCTTCTTTCGGCATTACAGAAACTTCATTAAATTTTGATTTTTGAGGTCGAGAGTTTGTTTGCCTGGATTTCTCACTCATCTTCTCTAATAATCTCTTAGGGTCTGGAGCGGTCAAGCTCTAAAATCACCTCCGAAAGTAGTCTCGACTTGGCCCTTGTATAACTGTGATAAACCTTCATTGAAAAATTAATTAACCATACCAGGGGAATTGTTGTGATGTGTTCAAGCTTGCAAAAGTGCCTTGTAGCACTCCCACGCTTCATGGAATAACTCCCCATCTTGCTGATAAAAATTAGCAATTTACCTCCTAAGGTGGCCCGTCGTCTGAGCTGAATAATACTGGTTCACAAACTTCTCACTAATCATATCCCAGCCTGTCACTGATCTCGGCTCCATAGAGAGAAGCCAACACTTAGCTTTATCTTTCAGGAAACTCGGGAAGCATATCATTTGTAACTCCTCATGATGAAGTCCCATAGCCGAAATTCTACTAACTTCGACATAAAACTCCCGCAGAAATGCAAACGGGTCTTCATGAGCATGACCGTGAAACATCGGAAGATGGTTAATATGGTGAGGTTTTAAATCGAAGTCTCTGGCAGTCCTTCCCAATACGATAGCAGAATTGTAAGGGCCAACTTGAGGAATTTAAAAACCACACTTCTGAGGCTATGGAGCGCGCGTCGGTTCTCTAATTCTGTCATTTGATCTCTCATAATAATCTTCATTCTCATCAAAATTATAACGGTCGTGCTTGTTGTTCAGCCATTGGTCCATGCGTCCATTTCTTGAGCGGGGGTCTTTCGTAATTATCAGCACACTCGTAGCGCCCATCATCTCTCGCGCCTTCTCTGTCTTCATTTCTATTCTCCATATTCCACTGGAGATCTTCCCAATACGCTTTGGGCTGTACTGGACCTCTGAAATGAATTGGCTCGCTATTGTATTCTCCCATATTGCGAAGTGGAGGGCGTCTAGGTAGCTCACCATTGAAGTCCTCAATATGAACAGAATTAGATCCTCTTGACATTATTTCAGGAATCTCGTCGCAAACAAAATCAATAGTGATGGAAGAATCACTTGCAGGAACGAAAATAGGTTTGGGCCTTGCTTGATTGGAACGATGAATGTTGTCAATGAATGATGCAAGATCTAATCGAAGTGATCGTCTACCCTGCATGCACTCAACAACAGATCAAACATACCGAATGGCAAAATGTGTCCTAAGTTCAATTATACAAATTGATGGATAAACAAAAAGTAATACAAAAAAACATCTTAAAACCTTTTCTTTGTTCCCCGGCAACGGCACCAAAATTTTGATTCAGACTTTCCGTACCTACTTTAATAAATATGTTTGTCAAAATTTTAAAGTCCGCTCACGAGAGTACGAGTTCGCTTGTAGGTTGGTAAGTTTAAACCGAGTTGATTCTCAAGGAACAAACAATTGGAATCTTGGATGTTTGTTTAATCACAAAGTAACACACGAACATGTATAATTGGGAGTTTTGTTTGTTTTTTTATTTTATAACTAAGAATTGAAAAGAAGAGCAATTATATAAAACTGATTAACTAAAAGTAGTTATCGTAAATATTTAACCAACTAGAACTTGAAAAGCATAATCAACTAAGAGCAATGAACTAAGATTTTGTAAATTAAAGAGCAATTAAAAAGCATGAACTAAATTAAATAGCATGAACTAAATTAAAAAGTGTGAACTAAATTGAAACTCAAATCACCAAGCATGAATTAAATAAACTAAATTAAAAACGAAAGATTACGAACTATATTATCCAAGAAATCCAAAGTATCAAGAATCAAAAGTACGAGATTCGAAAACTAAAGAACAATTATCTAAAAGCATAAATAAATGAAAAACTAAACTAGAAAGTGATTAAAAAGGTTTATAGTACTTATTGGAACTAGAAAAATCAATAAATCTCCAGCTATTTCTAAGAAAGATCAACAATCTCGATCGAAGAATAAATCACGAACGAAGGAAGGAGCTTTAGGACTCGTAAACTTGAATCTACAGTCTCGATCTTCTAACTACGTAATGGGCGATGGAAACAGACTCTCTCTGCGTCTTGGAACCCTATGGTTTGTGTAAGTGATGCCCTAGATGGATTATAGAGGAGTTTATATTTGATTCCAAAAACTTGGAGCACAAGTCCTCTTGAAACTTACGATCTAGGCCCGTTAATGGTCAGCTTAGAGGTAAGGGTTACCGCTAATGCTACCGTTAACCTCTTGCTAAAAGTCTCTGTCCTTACCTAATGGTCGAGCTAGCGGTTACAGCTACCGTTAATCTCGCCGTTAAAATTCTTTGTTGCCTCCTAACGGTTGGGCTAACGGTCAAAGGAACCATTAAGTCCACCGTTAACTCCTCTCTGAATCGCTCTATCACCCCTTCATTGTTCAGATAGTGGTATAGTAGCCACTAAGGGTTAGTGGTACCGTTAGCGTTAAGAGAAACCGCTAACCCTACCATTAAGTGGTAAAGATTGCTACTTCTTTGCCGAATAGCTCATTTTCGTCTCTCAGTCGTTAAACTTCATCTATTTAGTGCTGAGCTTCTCCGTTACTTAGTTGTATGGATAAACTGAGAATAATCACCCAATTGCATCAATTATGATCAAAACGCAGTAAAATAAGCTAGAGATGCAAAAATATGAAAATATGCTTAATCTATCCAACTTATACCAAAATTAACAACAAAGACTAACTAAAATACTAACTAAAATCAAGACAAATTCATGTTAATCAATCATCATCTGACGTAGTGTAGGTCGACCTCTCATGAGACCTATTGCTAGCTTCTTGTGCGACCTCTTGGCGACCTCTCGTACGACCTGAATAGTTGGCAATCTTGCAACCTAGCGTTGCACTCATCTTCAGGTTGTTGAGCTCTATATGACCATGCGACTTGGATTTGTCAGGTCACTCTCTATTATCCCCCCCCTCAACTAGAGTGCAGCAAAAGGAAGAACAGATAGTTTATTTCGGAGCCGAATGAAGAATTGATGAGATAGTGGCTTGGTGAATACATTGACAGGCTGATCAATAGAAGGAATAAACTAAAATTGCAGTAAATGCTTTGCAATGAGGTCTCTAACAAAATGAAGGTCTAATTCAAAGTGCTTGGTACGAGCATGGAGAACAGGATTGGAGGCAACAGCAATAACACTTTGATTGCCAACCCAAATTCTAGAAGCAGCAGGAAGTGTGGCATGAAGCTCGTGAAGCAAGGTTCAGATCCATATTATTTCTGCAGTAGCATGATCTAGGATGCGATGTTCAGCCTCGGTGCTGGACCTAGAAATAGAGGTCTACTTTTTAGAGCACCAGGATACAATATTTCATCCCAAAAGATACAAAACCCAGTAAAAGATTTCCTGTCATCCAGATCGCCGGCCCAGTCTAAATCTGAAAATCATGTAAGAATAAAGTATGAGTTTGTATAGTAGGTGATTCCATAAGGAATTGAACCAACAAGGTATCGTAGAATTCTCTTGACAGCTCACCAATATGTGCTAAGAGGGCAATGCATATATTGGCACACCTTGTTGACACTATAAGAGATATCAGGACTGTGATTGTAATATACTAAAGAGCTCCAATAATACTTTTGTAAAATGATGGATCAACAGTTGGTTCCCATTGGGATTTAGATAGGACAGGAGAGACAATCATATGTGTAGTGGTGGCTTTAGCTCCAGTCATACCAGCGCTTTCCAAGAGATTTACTATGTACTTTCCCTGATTCAGATGTAGACCCTGAGCTGTGTGTGAGACCTCAATACCAAGGAAATGAAAAGGCTGAGTCAAGGTGAGTAATTAGCTTCAAAATTCTGGCTTTGTTGCTGCCCGTGATTAGGATGTCATCAACATACACCAACACCCAGATGCAACCAGAGGAAGTATTTGAGTAGAAAAGAGAACTATCATCCATGTAAGCAGAGAAACCAAATTGAATAAGAACAGCTTGCAATTTTCCAAACCAGGCTATGGGAATCTATTTAAGCCCATAAATTACTTTACACGGTCTACACACCTAGAGGCTATTACTGTCTTGTTCAAAACTAGGTGGATGAGCCATGAAGATTTCTCAGTCCAGCTCTCCATTCAAAAATGCATTATTAACATCTAATTGTTTCAATGACCAATTACGGTTGAGAGCTATAAGGAGAACAACTCTAATAGTTATAGCTTTCACAACAGGGCTGAAAGTTTCAGAAAAATCAAAACATGGCACTTGATTATATCCTTTAGAGACTAATTTGGCTTTATACCGAGCTACTGTTCCATCAGCATGAGTTTTCAGTTTGAACACCCACATGAAACCAGTCAAAGACTTTCCTAGAGGTAGCTCAGAGAGAGACCATGTCTGATTCTTAATGAGAGCTATATACGCTTCACATAGAGCAGCTTTCCAGATGGGATGAGTTAAAGCTTCAACATAGGAGGAGGGCTCCCTGAAATTAAGGAGTTGCGTGCTGAGCACCTTGGTCTTTTAAATTCATGATTTAGATTTGTTATCATGATTTGTTTGCCTGCAAAAGGATTAGTATCTGGCCCATAAGGAAAAGGAGAAGTATGTGTAGAACTCGTATTTGGTAATTCAATATTAAGAGGAATAGTAGAGGGACTGGATTGACTGATAGGTAGTGAGATTGGCTGATGAATAGGATTGGAGTGATGGGACATATGAGGTTGTGGTGAGGTCACAGATGATTGTGATGATTTCGCGGATGATAGTGGGGTGGTCGCTACCTGGGGCACTAGTATAAGAGCAGGTGGACCAAGCATAGTTGGTTTATTATGAGGTTGTGGTGAGGTCGTTAATGGTGTAGTGGCTTAGGAAACTGGTATAAGAGGAGGTGGACCAAGAATACATGGTCGAATATTGGAGCAGGAGTGAGGTCCATAATTCTTGGAAAAGGGAAATTTGAGCTTATCAAAGATCACATGTCTAGTGATTATGAGCTTGCCATCTGGTAGTAAGACTTTGAATCCCTTATAATGTAAACTGTAACCAAGGAAAGTAGGTTGAGATCTAAACTGGAGTTTGTGTTTATTGAATGGTTTAAGATGAGGGTAACAGAGAGTGTAGCTGAGATTTTGATTTAGTAAGATCTGGTGAGGGCTTTTATACTAAGTGGTCTTGGAGGGTAGTCTATTGACGAGGTAGACAGTAGTTTGAATCGAACATCTTCGCATTAAAATAATGAAAAGCTCGTCCGCAAGAGAACGGAGCTATTGTAGGCGATAAGTTGATCCGAGTCGAATCACAAGGAAGACTAATCGGATACTATTCCGGTGCTCGATTTTATTAACGTAGAAACGAAAATAAAAACTTAACTAAACTAAACTAAACACTCGATCCAATTAGGTTCAAGGGTTCTAACATCTACGAGCAATGAAATAAAAAGCTTATAACAACGATTAATAAAAATGAATGTTATGGTGCATAAAATCGTCTCCACGATCGGGGTTGTCGAGCCCGATGGTTCTAAACAATTCTAAGCACTAGAATGTTAAATTAGCCAACAAGCATCATCATGATCAACAACATAATTTCAGCCCAAGCATGAAACCAAAGCATGAACATGAAGACTTCAATACAAACATGAAATATAAACATAAATTAACAACAAGAAAACAAGTAAAAGGATTACACTAAATTATGCTATCAAATTTCAACATTAGCATTCAAAGGAAAACCAAAGCTATACTATAAAAAACTATTAAATAAAGTGCAGAAAAACTTATTATCTGAGTAAGCAACAGCCATCGAGCGATCTTCAGCGTCGAGAACGGTCTTGATCGTCGGACGGCATAGAAAACGATGCATCAACGAACTATTATATCCAATCTTGCTTGAATTGAATGGTGCCATGAACCGAGGGTTGTTGACATTATCTGGACCTTCCCCCTCATCCCAACACCTTGAAAACGAAGAAAACCACCAGCTTTTATAGATTTTTCGAAAATAACCGCTCAAACTGTCGGAGCGTCGACGGTGCGTCAGTCGACGCAGGCCAGGTGCACGCGTCGACCAGGCAGAGCATCGATCGACGCACCTAGGATCGATGCTTCAGAACCTTTGCTTCGACGGTGCGTCAATCAACGCGGGCGTAGCGTCGACAGTGCGTCGACTGACGGGCCTAGGATCGACGCTTCAGAACCTTTGCGTCAACGGTGCATTAGTCGATGCGAGCCAGGCTGCGGCAGCTAATGTAAGCATGACTCGGACACTGGGTAACTCAGTGTCAGACTGGTACCCAGTGTCAGCACAGCACATTGCTTATCCAATCTTCGTCTTCTCGAGCTATAACACCAAAATAAAACAAAATTAGATTATTTCATATAAAATAAAGTAATAACACATTAAACACCAAACGAGACGAAAAACATTAAAAGGAAGAAAAATTATAAAAAGATAAACCTAAAACACGTAAAAGCACACAACACACGATGCAAAAATACACGAAAATCACAAACAAATATGTACAAATCAATTCCCCCACACTTAGCTTTTTGCTTGTCCTCAAGCAAAATCTAATCTAGACGTAGACAAGGAAAAGCTAATTGCCCGATGACTTAATTACTAATGCATCCATATGATTCAAGAACTTAATGCATTAGATCGACTAAAAACTCAACTAAAAGGACGACACGATAACGTTGAGATAAGAGATTTAGACTAGCTTCCGAACACCTAAAAGTATCGAGTTGACCTCCATGTACGTCACCCATCCATGCCTCGGCCAAAGTCTATCCCTGCTCAAACCGCCAAATCGTCACCCGACTAGCCCAGTCAACTATACACCTCTTTAACAAAACAATCTAAGAAATAAAAATAAGAACTCAACTTTCTCTTCTTGTACTTATTCTTTCTTTTTCTTTTTCTTTTCCTTTTTATTTTTCTTTTTTTCTTTTTTTCTTTTTTTCTTTTTTTTCTTTTTTTTTCTTTTTTTTTAATAATATTTTTTTTTAGTACATAAAGAGATAAGGTACTAAACGAACATAATTTACATAATTCACAAACGAGAGTTCATTGACTCCAATCTTATGTTGCTAAGTGCAACTGATAACATTCTTCAATAACGCACGTGGAGTTTTAACGTCTCCAAAATAAAAAGAAAAATTATATAAAATCCTATAGAGGGTATCGGAAAATGGGGCTAGTAGAGAGTATTCGACTCTTAAGAATGAAACATGAATAGAACAAGAGACAAGACACTTCATAGATTACTTACACTTCATTCCCCACAATTACACTATTACTCGAACGGAAGTTTAAATATCCTAACCAAAACATCTAACCACGTCACTTCGTCAAGGTTCCAATCAATATCAATACACACAACTCAAATCAACCACAAGCAAGCATACAAAAATTTACTAACCAAACAAGGACAAACCCCCCACACTTAAACCATACAATGTCCACATTATATAAAATGAGAAATTAAGCAAGGTATGATAAAAGAAAGAGAAAGAGAGATACGTCCCTGAAATCGTGCTTGTGATAATGAGTCGAACATCCAAGACCATTCAACGGGCTTCAACGCCGAGGGGAACTTGAAATGAAAAGAAACAAAAAACATAGAAAAGCAAATAAAGTTAAAAGACTTGGGTTGCCTCCCAAGAAGCACTTATTTAACGTCTTTAGCTTGACGACTTCCACGTTCGATGTCATCCCGGGTCTAAAAATAGATGACGGTCGTGCCACGCCTTGGTATTCTCCAAGAGCAAGATTTGGTGATGATAATCACCAAGGCGGGCACAAAGAGCATGTCTCGAGATGCCGAACACTCCAACTAGCTTTGAAGGTTGGAAACGCGAGTAATCGATCACCTCGAATATATCAAACAAAAATTGCGGCATGGGGTGATCGGGCACCTTCTCGACTATCTCGTCTACCACCTCAAAATCAGATTTCAACAAAGCTTTGGGTGGTTCAAAATACGACTCAATAGTCTCACTCTCCTCCAACACTCGCACCATAACTCCACCTTCTTCACCAAGAGCAGGGAGACTCGAATCTCCAATATATACCGGACACTCCAACGGCAACACCCCCACACTTTTATCCGTAATGTCATCAGATATCGCAAAGGGGCGGATCTCAACCAACTCGTCCATTTTAGCCGTATTACAAACCTCTTCTGAACAAATATCCACTGTAGGTTCTACCACATCAATTAATGTCACCTCATCAAAATGAGGTCTATTTACCTCAACTCGAGTTTCATGATTAGTAATACACGAATGAGACAAAGGATAACAATCGTAGCTCGGGGTATAAGAATATGATTCGCAAGGAGCACACGGATCATTATATCTCGAATCGTGATATGTGGTTTTGGGAAAAAACTGCTCGAAACTCGAAACATAAGAGTTTGATGTAAGAAGAGGAAATGGTTCGTAGCTCGAAGAATTAGAATTGGGTAGAGCATACGAATCATATCCCGTGGAAAAAGGTTCCAAACCCGGGTTATAAGAATTTTCATAAAATGTTGGGCAATAGGAACTATGTGATTGATCAAAGTGATTAAGTGAACTATATGGATCATTTAAGGTCGAATTGTAAGAAATTGAAGGTGGGACCCATTCAGACAAGTAGAACGACCCCATGAACCGATCCACTACTTCATACCATATTTTCAAAGAATCAGGCTCTAAATTAGCCAACCATTCACTTGCTCGATCCTTTAATGTGAACATGAAAAGCCGCATCATCACTTGATCCCATGTAAGTCCGAAAAGAGGAAATGTGTTGGTTATACCTTCGTACTCTCGGATAAAATGGAGCGGGTCTTCGCTCAGAAATCCATGAAAAATCGGAAGTTGCTCGAGGTAAAATTCATCAAGATCGTACTCCCGCATTGCAAAGCTCAAAGAAATTGCTGGTCGAAACCCACGCCAGTCAGACATTGGGCAAAACATCTTTTCATCGAAAGGTGGAGTGCATAAATCATCATATGGAGATCTCACTCGATAATCCGCCATCTTCAAATGAAAACCTCGAATCGTCAAAGATATGGATACAAGCAAAATACTCAACAAACGAGATTACACGAACCAAAAAGAACAAAAATAAACCAAAATAAAAATCACAATCGAACACAAACACAAACAAACAAACAATAATACAAACAAAAGTAAATAAAAGCAAACACCAAAAATCGTAGCCTTTAGCCTTCCCCGGCAAAGGCGCCAAATTTTGAATCGAACTTTTTCGCGTTAAAATAATGAAAAGCTCATCCGCAAGAGAACGGAGTTGTTGTAGGCGATAAGTTGATCCGAGTCGAATCACAAGGAAGACTAATCGGATACTATATCGGTGCTCGATTTTATCAACATAGAAATGAAAATAAAAACTCAACTAAACTGAACTAAACACTCGATCCAATTAGGTTCAAGGGTTCCAACATCTACGAGTAATGAAATAAAAAGCTTATAACAACGATTAATAAAAATGAATGTTTTAGTGCATAAAATCGTCTCCACGATCGGGGTTGTCGAGCTCGATGGTTCTAAACAATTCTAAGCACTAGAACGTTAAATTAGCCAACAAGCATCATCATGATCAAAGACATAATTTCAGCCCAAGCATGAAACCAAAGCATGAACATGAAGACTTCAATACAAGCATGAAATATAAACATAAATTAACAACAAGAAAACAAGTAAAAGGATTACACTAAATTATGCTATCAAAGTTCAACATTAACATTCAAAGGAAAACCAAAGCTACACTATAAAAAACTATTAAATAAAGTGCAGAAAAACTTATTATCTAAGGAAGCAACAGCCATCGAGCGATCTTCAGCGTCGAGAACTGTCTTGATCGTCGGACGGCATAGAAAATGATGCATCAATGAACTATTATATCCAATCTTGCTTGAATTGAATGGTGGCATGAACCGAGGGTTGTTGACATTATTTGGACCTTCCCCTCTCGTACCAGCACCTTGAAAACAAAGAAAACCACCAGCTTTTATAGATTTTTCGAAAATAACCGCTCAAACTGCCGGAGCGTCGACGGTGCGTCGACGCAGGCCAGGTGCACGCATCAACCAGGCAGAGTGTCGATCGACGCACCTAGGATTGACTCTTCAGAACCTTTGCGTCGACGGTGCGTCAGTCGACGCGGGCGTAGCGTCGACAGTGCGTCGACTGACGGGCCTAGGATCGACGCTTCAGAACCTTTGCGTCGACAGTGCGTCAGTCGACGCGAGCTAGGCTGCGGCAGCTAATGTCAGCATGACTCGGACACTGGGTAACCCAGTGTCAGACTGGTACCCAGTGTCAGCACATCACATTGCTTATCCAATTTTCGTCTTCTCGAGCTATAACACCAAGATAAAATAAAATTAGATTATTTCATATAAAATAAAGTAAAAACACATTAAACACCAAACGAGATGAAAAACATTAAAAGGAAGAAAAATGATAAAAAAATAAAACTAAAACACGTAAAAGCACACAACACACGATGCAAAAATACACGAAAATCACATACAAATATGTACAAATCAGTATCATCCCAATATTTGATAGGTAAATGAGTGTGACAGAGGAGAGAGAGTCCTTTTTCAACAATGTGTATATGTTTTCGTTCTGCAAGACCATTTTGTTCAGGGGTGTAAGGCAAGAGATTTTGTGATGTATCCTAAAGGAGTAAAAAAGTTTTGTGAGATCTATGAATTTCCCCCTCCATCACTTTGTACCGTCTTTATTTTAGATTGAGACTGAGTAAGAATGAGTTTCTCTAACTGAGTAAAGGCATTGACCACATTAGATTTGTGTTTTAGTAGATAGATCCAAGTATATCTAGTATAATGATCAACAAAAGAAACATAGTAAGAGAATCCATTCAAGGATTTTATAGAAGCAGGACCCCAAACATTTGTATGTATGAGATCAAAGGGTTTTGTATATTCTGTTTCTGAGAGAGGATAGGGTAGCTTATGGATTTTACCATGAAGACAAGCACAACAAGTGGAAAATGTGATTTTATTATTTGAAATGGAGATATTGCAGTTTTTGAGAACTCTATGTAGTACATTATTGGCAGGATGCCCTAGTCTAAGATGCCATAACTATAAATTGCTTCCTTATTTTTATTCCCGAGCTCGGTGATGAAGGTACTAGGGTCTTGACGTCCGAGAGAAACAGGTGCATGGTGGGAATCGGCAGTGGGGGTGTTGATGAGCTATATGTCAAACTTGTAAAGTCCATTCCTAAGAGCCTCTGAGAAGGGTTTGATGGGTAACCTAATTCTTAACACAGGAAGAGGTCGGATGAAATTCAAAGTACACAGAATTATCTTGAGCAAATTGAGAAAAATGAGGTTCTTAGTTATGTGAGGAACATGAAGGAGTTTTTTGAGTAAGAAAGATTTGTTACTGGATTTTAACTGAGAATTACCAATATGAGAAATACACAAACCTGATCCATTTCCTACTTGAACCTTGTTGTTGCCTTGGAATTATGAAGCAATGTTGTGATTGGCGAGGTCATAAGTGGCATGATTAGAAGCTCTTGAGTCTGCATACCAACTTGCATCACTACCTGAATCAGACATTAGTGATAGGGCAGATGGATCAATAGACTGAGTGACTGGATAGGCTAAGTAGGAGCTCGCAGAGGTGTTTGAGCCATTCTGAGCATTATTGGATGGTACAGTGTAAGCACCATCAAATCTGTAATAGCACTTGTCAGTAGAGTGGTTCGATTAACCACAATTTGGCAGGGAGGCCTATTGCCTGTCCTGAAACCTCTTCCACCTCTTCCTCTGTATTTTAAAAGGAAGTTGAAGGATAGTGCAAAGGAAATTATCTCAACTCCAAAAACTTAGATTGCCAAAATATGTTATCAAAGATTGACAATGTAAGAACCTTAATAACAACCTTTTGACTTTGCACTTGAAGAAGGAATTATCTCAAGATTATTACAATTTTACTATTTACCGCAAACTTTTTCATTTGATTCAGATTAATGGGAAATTACTGGGAGTTAGTTACAAAGTATCTTATAGTTACAAAAATCTTATGAGCAACGGTTTGTGGCCAATGGGTGAGTACAAGGCACTCTAATTCAGTTTTAGTGTTTGATGATATGATTGCCTGATCTTCATTAAATATAATTGGTTTTTAACATAGAGAGTTCATCACTATATCTGTGGTTCGTTTCGACTGATATAAACAGCAAGTTAAGTTTCATTGCGAAAACTGCTTAGTCGTGTTTAAGAAGTTGAATTACAGTGTGGTTGAGAAATGCACCCTTAACCTAGTGGATGAGTACAAGTATATGTTAGCCCAAGCCACCGAGACTTTGTGAAGTCAGTAGCAACCATGCTTTTCTTTCTAAGAGTATTAGGACATTCATTCTTATAGTGTCCCCAACCTTTACATTCATGATATTGCACCTCACTCAGTGGTCTCGTGGGGTTGGATGTATTGGGAATTGAAGAAGTGGACTGAGATCTGGAAAGAGCGCGTCCAATAAATTTTGGCATAGATACCTGTGGCCTAGTCTTCATACTTGAACCTCCAGGGGTATTCTTCTTTTTCAAGAAACTATTGAAACGTTGGGTAACAAATGACAATTCGTCTTCCTCAAGCGTAGTGGATTCCATCTTTTTAAAAATCCATTTGAAATCAAACTCCTCATCATCATCATCATTGGTGTCTGGATTAGCGTCGGAGGAGAAAGCTACATTCTTCTCTCTTGAGTTGGAACCAAGGTGTTCCATCTCATATTGCTTAAGGTTTCCAACTAAGGTGTTGAATTCTATGTTATCAACATCTTTAGATTCTTCTATGGCAACCACATTCATATTATATTTCTTCGTAATAGATCTCAGCAGTTTTCCTACAAGACGAGAGTTAGTTATTGATTCACCAAGCTCTCTGCCCTCATTTGTGACGTTTGACAATCTCATGGCGTACTCCATGATTGAATCCTTCTCATCCATTCTCATCGCTTCGAAAGTGGACATCAACATTCTCAGCCTTGATTTCTTCACACTCGCAGTTCCTTCACAGACGCTTTGGAGTGCATCCCAAGCATCCTTTGCTGAATCGTAATTCTTGATAACTCGGTAGTAACTTGCATCTACATAACTACACAAGGTATTGATGCATTTTGAATTCCAGTTAGCAGCAGTTCCTTCCTTAGAAGTCCAATCTACTTCCTTTTTGGGGAAGTTATAGCCTTCACCATCAGTAAATCGTGTCTTTTCCCATCGAAGAAGGACGGTTTTCCATACACGTTCATCGATGCTTTTTAAGTGCCACCGCATTCTCTATTTCCAGAGAGAGTAGTTTTCCCCATTGAGGATTGGAGGTCTTGGGTTCCCTTGAGCATCCATAGCACCAAAAAATAAGGATCAGTACTTAAAAGGTTAAGTGACCTGCTCTAGATGCCAATTATAAAATTTGAAGGTCTATGGCATATTAAATTCATTAAATTTAAGAACACGGCATATTAAATTTATTTCACAAGTAAAAGTACTTGTGAACTTGGGTGTACAAACCCAAAAAACTATATTACTTTCTTGTTTTCGATCAATACAAAAATATAAAGTAATATATGAAAACTAGAGTATCAAAACATATGATACTAAATACTTGTCGCCTAGATAGAAAAGCTCTTCTCCGTTAGTCACGCAACTTTAAAGAACTTATTGATCTTGAACAATGGCTCCAAGTAGTCTTCGTCTTCTTTCCTTGTCGTGCGTCTTCTGCTTTGCGTCGTGCTCTGCTTCAGAAATCCATGCGTAAAGATTGTGCCAAGCTTTAGACTTCTCTTGTCTTAAATAGACAATCCTATAATTCTAAACTTGGTAAATAACCATACCAAAAACTAGACACAATCTAGGAAAATAAAGTGTTATAAATAAACTAGGAAACACAATCTAGAGTTCCTAATTAGTTTTGTGCCTAAGAAAGGGAAATAACAAAATAGGAATTATTGCCAAGAATAAATTCCTCAACAATCTCCCCCTTTTACCTTTCTGGACAAAACACTACGATGCAAAAACATAAAAATACTAACTCCCCCTAAGTTGGAAAACTCCCCCTAAACAAAACACCCAATGTTGTTAAAAAATCAAACCAACATTACAAACCAACATTGTTCACTTAACAAAACAAAACAGAATAAAGGAACTTATTGACTTCGAACCCTCTTTGAACGACGAGGGGATGTCGAAGTTCCTTCACCCCTTTCCTTGCGTTTCTTCTTCTCCTGCATTCTCTTCATCTTCTTCAAGGCCTTATTGCGAGAGCAGATCCTCTTCCTTCGCTTTTCTCGAGCAAGACTCTCCAAGGCCTCGGAAGCAACAGTATCATCTTCAGCATCCTTATCAGCAGCAACATCTCCCTCATTTGTGTCGCCAACATTTTCTCCCCCTTTTTGATGAGAAGGCGAAAGGGCTTCCAAAAGCGAAACACAAAGGGCCTTCAGCTGGGTCATCTGTGCATCAATCCAAGCCACATGCGCCTTAATAACCTGCATAGAAATTGGGACCAAGTTAGGACGAATGTTGGGAGAGCCGGTCCCAACACCACAACCAACATCGGCCCGGAAAGGCACCTGCCAAGGCAGATCAATAACCCTGGCACCCGTAATATGTTGGCCCCTCAACGCAAACCCAT
Source organism: Phtheirospermum japonicum (assembly GCA_014905375.1). Lineage (NCBI taxonomy): Eukaryota > Viridiplantae > Streptophyta > Magnoliopsida > Lamiales > Orobanchaceae > Phtheirospermum > Phtheirospermum japonicum. Next base: position 525,977 of record BMAC01000527.1, on the reverse strand, counting down.
CAGCTTCCCCGGTATGCACATCATCAGGAAGAAGCTCCAAGCCCTGGTTCTCAAGCAAGCTGAATATTAAAGAGGGAAAGCACAACGATGCGGCTGACCTGGTGGTGGCAAACTTCGTAATAATATCAAATACATGATGCCCGAAATTGTACTTGATTCCCCGTCCAAGCCTATACAAAAACTGGGCCTGGGGCTGAGTAACACATGTTCTATTCTTGGAGGGAACCCAGTTGCAAATGGCCTATAGAGAAGAAAGCCTAGTGCTCGGCAGCTGTTCAAACCAAGTATGCACCATACCACCCGACAAAAACGAAATAACCTCATCCATATCATCCACAGTAGAATCACCCCGATATGGCTCAGTGCCAAACAATTCATCAATTAAATCAGGGGTGAAACTAAACACTCAACCATGCACAAACACTTTTCCAAAGTTCACAGAGGTTGAATCAATAATAGACGACAACAAATTTGCATAGAACTCAACAACATTATCCCTGGAAAATGGCATGGCAGTGGAAACCGTGGAATACATACCTTTGTGCTGGAGATAAGCAATCAAATTCTGCCTTTCAAACAACTCGATCGGGACTCGACGCTCTGCAATCATGTGTCGGGTCTGGTACTCATCAAACAACTCGGTAGCTTTAGCAGTCAGAAACTTCTCCGAAAAAGGTTCAATACCCTCAAGCTCAAGGACCGGAGTATGAGTGTCCGTGGAGGACTGGGAGTGATCAGAGGCATCGGAAGAAGCTGGCGTGGGAGCACGAGAAGCAATCGGAACAGAGCCAACACTGGAGGACGAAATAGATGGAGAATGATGTGATGTTGGTATTGGGGAACCAACATGAGAAGAAACATCGTCCTCCTCAGCAACTTTCTTTTTCTTCTTGTGTTTTTTGCAGGCAGTAAGAAATCTTGTATTAGGACGCAGGCTATCTTATCCCACTTTTTTGGAATTGCTTTCAAAAGAATTTCCTAAAATATCACGAAGAGGCACATCGAACGAGGAGTCAGGGGAATACTCAAACCAGGATAAAGCTCAGGTTGATCCTTACTAACTGGAGATGAAGGAGGAACAGTGGCAGTTGGTCTGGCGGAGCTGGTGACTTCGTCAATAGACTAGGAGCTGAAGGCAACGGAGGCACCGCTCCTTCTTCCGGAGCAGGGACGTAATCATCATCATCAGGATCCGACATCACTATGACATCCTTGCCAAGATTCATGTGCTCAATGGGCACATTGCGGCGCGGCCCTGCTTTGCTCTTCGGTACAGCGGGCGGCACAACGCCGAGAGGTATGTTGCGCAACCGTCGGGACCTCTTCAAGGTAGGGTTCCCAAATCTCCCAAACATCTTAGCAACAAACGCCAAATCCAGGGGATTATCAATGTCTATCTCATTCTCTGGCTGACCTGGGAACACCTGGGCTTCAGGCACGGCGTCAATCGGTGATGGAACTGGCACAGCAGCGTGAGAATCATGCGCCGGTGAAGATGGTGGCGATGTTGTTACCGGTAGTGGGTTTGAAGAGGAACCACCACCGATTTCTTCGTGTATGTCCATCCCACCAACTCTTGGGTAGGGTGCAGGAACCTGTTCGTCGGAGCGGCGAAACTCTACTGGCAATTCTGGAAAAGATGAGGGCGGCGGAGAGTCCGACATCCTGCAAACTCTCAAAAAACACAAGAGCTACAAGAAATCGAGATAATTGGATAGAAGTAAAGAAGCTTGAGAGTTCAATTTGCAGAGGGTTAAGTAAGAAAGTGATCAAACGGTAAAACGAGAAGAGGTGTTTAAGCTTTTGAAAAATGACCGTTGAAGGAGAGAGAAAAATAGAGAATAAAAGGAAATAGCCCTAATTTACCACCAGTGGATTTTTTGGGGCTGAAACACGATTTTTATTTCCTTCTCAAACCAACACCACTCCCCCTTAATGTAGGAAATTGATCACACCCACTACAACCATTATCTCTTTTTTAAAAAAAAATTGCAAAACTCAAGTTACAAAATCGGCCGAAATACAAAGCTGGAATTAATGAACCATCAGCCCAGTAGTATCTATCTTGTGCAAAGTTAATTTTCACTCACAAAATTTACCTTGTTATTGCATGTCCAGCCGTCCGATTTCAACTCCACTGAAACACTTAGTTAGCTAGATTCAAAACAAAATTAAGAGATTTCACGAAAGACAAAAACACAAGCAACAGTACGCACAGCAAGATGGCATCTTCACAAAGTATGAATGTCCTACGGGATGCCTAAAACTCATGACCTAAGAGTATATACAAAAACACATTATGATTTTAGTGACTTGATCCAATATTGCTTTTTATTACTGATAACATTATAAACCAACATTGCCTTAGGTGAAGACAATAGAAACTTACCCCTTAACCCAAGTTAATGACTACTTCAAGATCTCTCAAGAAGGTGAAATTTAAAGACTGGATCAATTTGTATCCATATTTTCTTCATCCTTTTTAAGGAATTGAATATTTAATCTTCAGCAATTGTTGTTTAACACCTTTTGTTTTTGGACCTGGGAGAAAGCCAGTTTCTGCGGGCAAGCCCCACAATCACCCAATTGAAGAGGTTGGTTGTTTTTGCCATAACTTTTATTGCAACACAGGACCATATCGCACTTTCAATCAAACTCAATGCATTAGGAATATGTATGAAAAGAAAGATAAAAATGCATGCAAAAGTATACAGATGTTGTGACTGATGTTGGTATTGGGTGTCACAATATCACAAACCAACATTGGTTAGACAATGCACATACCGAGATCTCTTCTCAAACGAGAGAAGGTCTCGAAATCTAATGCCTTCGTGAAGATGTCAGCAAGCTGATTATCTATTCCTATATGCTCAGGGCTAACAATCTTTCTCTCAACTAGGTCTCGAATAATGTGGTACCTTATGTCAATGTGTTTGATTCGAGAATGCTGGACTGGATTTTTCGAGATGTCAATGGCACTGGAATTGTCACACAGCACTGTCAAGATACTACTGTGCAGACCATAGTCTTCTATCATTTGGTTCATCCACATTAATTGTGTGCACGTACTTCCAGCAGCAATGTACTCGGCTTCAGCTGTAGAAAAAGAAATATAATTTTGCTTCTTACTGTACCAAGAGATTAAATTGTTACCCAGAAAAAAACATCCCCCAGTAGTACTCTCTCTATCTACCACATCCCCGGCCCAGTCCGAATCAGTGTACCCTACAAGTTCAGTACAAGTATTTTTTGTGTACCACACACCTAGTTCAATTGTACCAGCAATATACCTTATTATTCTTTAAACGGTTTTTAAGTGTGACTCTTTTGGATTAGATTGATATCTCGCACACAAACACACACTATACATAATATCTGGTCTACTTGCTGTCAAATACAACAGACTCCCTATCATACTTCTATACATGGTGTTATCAACACCCTTACCAACATCGTCTCACGACAGCTTCACAGTTTTGCCCAGTGGCGTTTTCTTGTGAGTTTCACTTCCTAAACAAAACTTTTTGACTAAGTTCTTAGCATATTTAGTCTGGGAAATAAAAATACCGTCATCAAGATGTTTGATTTGTAAACCGAGGAAGTATGAGAGATTACCTTCCATGCTCATCTCGAATGAATCGGACATTCGAGCAACAAACTCCTTGACCATCTGCTCATTAGTGGATTCAAAAATAATATCATCCACATAAATCTGGACGATTAAGATGTGCTTATTGGATTTAAGAAGGAACAACGTTTTGTCTACTTCCCCTCGTCTAAAGTTTAAATAAAGCAAATATTGAGTTAGCCTTTCATACCAAGCTCTAGGAGCTTGTTTTAAACCATAAAGAGCCTTTTTCAGTTTTAAAACAAAATTTGGTTTTTGAGGATCCACAAATCCTTTAGGCTGCTCAACATACACTTCTTCACTCAAGACTCTATTTAAAAAAGCACTCTTAATGTCCATTTGATGCAATGAAATCTTCATATAACAAGCAACAGCAAGTAAAAGCCTTACCGACTCTATGCGGGCAACAGGGGCAAATGTCTCATCAAAATCGATCCCCTCAATTTGTGTATACCCTTGCGCAACCAGTCGAGCTTTATTCCTTACGATGTTGCCAGCCCCATCAGTCTTGTTCTTGAATATCCATTTTGTTCCTGTCACGTGGGAGTTTTCTGGATGTGGAACTAAATCCCAAACGTCATTTTTGGCAAATTGGTCCAGCTCCTCTTGCGTCACCCTTATCCAGAACTCATCCTAGAGTGCATCCTCCACACGCTTGGGCTCTATTTTAAAAAGGTACAAAGACTCACGAATCTTAGAACAATTAGTAGACAGACATACGTACCTGACCATTTCCTTAAAATTTATATGTCACCTTCTTGTGCTCCTTTCATCTAAATCTCCGATAATTTGGCCCACTGGGTGGTTTTTCTGGATTCTGGATGGAATATCCCTCTGATGAAGAACAATGGCATCAGCTGGATCTTCTTCTCAGAATCTGATTCTGCGGCGGCTTGGCTTGATGTTGGTTCTGATGTTGGTATCCCAGTATCAACATTGGTATCAACATCACTCAACTCTCTGAGTTCAGCAAGCCAAATCGATGACTTCCTCTCAAAGGGAGTTTTAGAGGGTGTTCGCTCAATTCGCTCAAGTGTATATAGGACGTGTTTATGCTCAAGTCGGTCAATACATGCACCTTGTCAAGATTTCACAAATCAAACGCTCGAAATCGCTCAAGTACATGACCAAGTAAGAATCGAAAGAGGTCTTTATTATGGGTTGTAATGTTGGCTCTTTGGTAAGGTATGGAACATTTGGATATAGTGGCTAACACACGATCAAACGTGATCAATAACACACAAAATCCTAAAATCTAAAACCCGAAGCTTATAATCGCTTCACCTTTCCCAATTTGCCAAACTTTCATTCGAAACCCCTTTCATCTATTCACACACTTTCCCGAATTTTATTTTCACAACACTTAGAAGTATTCTGAATTTGCTTCTTTTCACTCAACTTAGCCTTTGAATTAGGCTTTATACTCTTGAACGCACGCTTTATCACTTTTTGTGATTTGTGTTGGAGTATTATTCTCTCTTTTTTTTTCTTTTTTTTTTGTATAAGCAACTCAAAACCCAAACCCCACACTTTATTTCCCACACATCTCTCATTAGCTAATAACACACTCTCTTGCCTCACTAACATGAAGATATAAGAGCTAAAATCGAGCTCGGCTAACAAGAAATGGGATAGAGGCTCAAGGGGGCTCATTTGGGATTTTAAAGTGGCTTAAATATATGAATATGGTCGGAACAAGGGTGATATATGTGCCTCGAGGTCATTTTCAAATTCAATCATGTACGAGCAAAGTCAAACCTCCTCAATGCAATTTCCATAAAAATGCAAGCAAGCCGATAAATCACACAAGGCTACTCACTAGTTTGCACCGAATTTGGGAGAAAAGTCAAAAGAGATTTTAGTGCTTTGCAATCTTTTCACGAGAAAATGTTGATTATATTTATATAGGCGGGTTTGGACGAAGCACAAAAAATTTAACCCTCACACAAGAGGCCATAAACATGCAAAAAACTCGAAAAGTAAACTATTCAAACTTCCAAGCACGTGGAGTTGTTCAAACATGTAATCGAGACACAAAAGACACAAAAAAAAAATCGACTCGACCATATAAAAGCGCAAGTAGTAAGCGTCTCTTCGCCAAGGCTCGAGTTGAGAACAACAAATCATGCTTGATATAAACCGGACCCTAACCACCTACCCACCCCACACTTAAACCATGCATTACCCGCATTTTAATGAGAACCAAGTAAAAGGAGGGTGAATAGAAACTTCCTTAACCGAGCGAGTTTGAGTCGAGCTCGGTAAGGTCCACCTAAGCATTTAAGCAATCCAAGCGAAAATCGAGGATGGCTAGTAACTCCCGGCTTCATGAACGCTACTAACTTATCAAATCACCCAATGGTTGAAGTCGAAAAACCAAATCTAGAAAGAAAATCACACGAAATTAAAAACTCAATATGTACACGAATCATAACAAAATATATTTTTTTATTTTTTAATTTTTAAATGTTTTTGGATTTTTGGATTTTTGAATGTTCTTGGGTTTTTCAATAAAAGAAAGAAAGGAAGAAAGAAATGGAAAGAACTTGGGTTGCCTCCCAAGAAGCGCTTGTTTTACGTCACTAGCTTGACGTACTCCCTTTTTGATCAAGGTTGGAATATAATGGGAGGGTCCACCAACACAATCTCCTCCTTGTCGGGAGGATCCATTCCTTGGAACGTCCTTGGCGCATTGCACAACTCAAATAAGATCCGCCAAAAAGCAAACGTTCTAAGCAGGCAAATGAAACTCATATCGGCTCGGTCCTTGGGTGGGATGGTGATTTTAAAATGACCCGATGACTCATCAAAGAAATGAAAGGAGTATTGACCGGCTAGCTTGTACATCATGTAGTCGATAAACGGGGAAGGGAAACGATCTTTCTTTGTAGCCTCATGAAACTTCTTAAACTTGATCGACATCCTCCAACCCGTTAACGCCCTCTTGGMCAAYAACCTTCCTTCTTCATCCTCAYGAACTAACAAGCCGCTCGTCTTGGGCACCATGTGAATGGGATTCACCCACTCACTCTCGGCGAGTACGAACATCAAGCCCTCTTCTAAAAACCTCCACATCCCGGCTCTCACCATAGCTCCAAGACTCAAATTCAAAGCGCTAACTCCCTCAACCACTCCCGGTATCCAATCAATAGCACTTTTAAGTACATCAACCCCTTTAACCATCCTCTCCTCCTTTTATTCTCGGTGGGGTTTTGCAAGGATAATAATCGACTCGCTCTCCTCATACTCCTCAAGATAATCGTCAATTTTTCCAAGCTCATCATCAATAACCCCCACCTCCCCCTCTAAAAATTCGTTGTTGCCCCCAACGACACATCGAGAATCATCTTCACCCAAAACGGGGTCAAATAGAGGCCCAACGGGCTCATTAAGAAGAACAAGGGGCTCATCCTCACAACATCCCTCTATATCGATAACCGGGCTAACCACCTCCTCATTAGTCTTGGCCTCCATATACGCTTCTTCGACTAACTCTTGAAGCATGTCCATGAGTAAGGAATCCGCATGAGCTCGTTTATGCATATCAATATCGCTCGCAACTTGATCCAATTTAGCATCAAGAGCGTCACACTTAGCATTAATAGCACCACACTTAGCATTAAGAGCACCACACGTAGCATTAAGAGCATCACACTTAGTGATCAACGCATTTACTTCTTGTAACATGGCCAAGAGAGTCAGATCGGGTGGTGGAATAGGAGCATGCACCAGAATATCAAAGGCGGGAAGGGCATTTTGGTCATTAGAGCTCGAACTTCCAAAGTACGCATACGGATCGGAATCATGAGTGCCATAGGTGGCATCAAATGAGGCATAATCGAAATTAGAAGTGAGAGAGCCATCGTGTGGGTCGGGATTCGGGCTCAGCATACTCGGATAATTTTGTGGAGCACCATAGCCATATGAGCCGGAAGTCGGGGCTTGCTCGTTCGGATAGGAGTATGGAGCTTGCACATTCGGATAGGAATTTGGAGCTCCATAACCATTCACGCCCGAGAAACTATCAAACCCGACATGGTTTGCACCATGCCCTCCCATGCCGGGTTGCCCATATCCATATCCACCATTGGCAACGTGGTTTGCACCATGCCCTCCCACGTTGCCAACTCCATTATACATCGATCCAATCCCGACATGGTTTGCACCATGCCCTCCCATGTCGGGAATATATCCACCATAGCTATAAGAACCTAACATTCTACACAAAAAACGTCAAATAACAAAATAAGCCAAAAACAAAAAGATACAACAATCAAATCGAAAGCCTTGACCAAGCTGAGTCGCAACGGCGCCATTTTGAAGTTATAGTTTTTGTGGTGTTGAAATAAATCAACGGGTTCATGGCTCGGTATTATCGGAATTCGATTCAATTGTGAGTTTCAATGTGTTTCGAGCTTGAAAAATAAAGGAAAAATGAAAATAAAATATTTAAAATAGCTAACTAAGCTAGGAATTGAAAGTGCAAGTTGGTCGGATGCCTCGTCGTATGCCTCAATAAGTAAATGAAAGCAAGTAATGAAAATAAGCAAGAAAATGCAATGTTTCACCGAGTACAAGCATGCAAGCACAAGGTACAACTATGCATAAAAACTCAAATAAAGCAAATTGACTAAAATTGAAAGCACCAAGGTAAAGAGAAATAAAAGTTGACGTAAAAGTTCAAATCTTTCGGAAAAATAACAAGAAACGAAGAGTAGATCTAAGATTCAATTTAAAACTATGCATGAAAATTTAATTCAAAATAAAGCATAAGTAAAACTCAAAGTCATGATGAACCAAGGCCCGATCTACGATCTAGATGTGTCACTCATCTATAATTCATATCCAAATCACAAGTTTCATCATGGAATCAAGTAGCTAAGGCAAAAGGCATAATTGAAGAACATGCATGAAGATGAAGAACAAAGCTTGAAATTAAAGGAAAGCTTACTAAAATTAAATGGAGAATCCCAAGCTTGGATTACAAATGAAAGAGCTAATCCAAAGGAGTATTTGGATTCTTCTTGAGCTTACAAACCCAAGGAAATTGCTTGAAAATCAAATTCAAAACCTAAGAGAGAGAAAGTAGATCTAAAGGAAGAAAATGAAAAATTAATCCCAAATCTCATGCAAGAGTGGGGGAATGAGTGTGTCTTTTTCTGGGGTTAGAAATGGGATTTAAATAGCTATTAGTAGGGGCAAAATCATAAATTCGTGCTGATTCCCGGTCTTCCAGTCGATCGACTGCTAGTGGCCAGTCGATCGACTGCAGTTGATCGACTGCTTCTTGGAGAAGTATCGATTTTTGGGAAATCTCTAGAATTGGGTCGATCCTTGAGCAGTTCAGTCGATTCGGGAGGGGCGGTCAATCGACTACCAGTCGATTGGGCAGCAAGTAGTCGATCGACTGCTGCTTGAAAAGGAGAGGAAGTCCCTGGAATTGAGTCGATTTTCAGCATTTCAGTCGATTCTTGGAAGGGCAGTCGATCGACTGCCAGTCGATCAGGCAGTCGATCGGTAGCTTTTCAGTCGATCTCAGGTTCTTCCGGCACGGTTTCTTCGTTTCGGCACGGATGTTGGACTTTAAGGTCTCGACTTGATCTTGGACACCTCCCAATGCGACTCAGAGCAACTCTAACTCCCTTGGCCACCTACAACATAAGAATTTGGACTCAAAAACCTCATGATTTATCATTACAACGCACCAATCAATCTCAAACTTAAAAATAATAGAATAATCTAAAACCTTAACAAAATAAGACTCAAACTACTACAAATAACACTAAACTCTAACTAAAAACACAAGATAAAATGCCACAATTACATGCAAAACACACTTGCATCTCTATTTTCAATACATGCACTATCATCTGAAAGAGGAGTGATATTTTCTTGAGGAATTTGATCATAGACCAGATCATTATCCTCGGTAGGTTTGACTCCACTCGATAGATCATCGAGCTTTACATTTACTGACTCAAACATGCTTCGAGTTATAAGGTTAAACAATCTATATGCATGGCTATTTTGGGAATAACCCATGAAAATGCACTTATCACTCTTTGAGTCCAGTTTAGCTAGATGATTTCTATCGTTGAGCACATAGCAAATACATCCAAACACATGAAAATAGCTCAAGTTGGTTTATTACCCATCAACAACTCATAGGGAGTATCACATGACCCTGGTCTAAAATAAGCCCTATTTGTAATATGACATGCAGTATTCATTGCTTCAGCCCAAAAACATTTTGCTATGCTATTTGAAATGAGCATAGTTCTAGTCATCTCATCAAGAGTCCTATTTTTGCGTTCAGCTATGCCATTTTTTTGTGGAGTAATAAGTGAAGAAAGTTCATGACTTATGCCCTCCGAAGTGCAGTACTTTAAAAAAGATGTATTTTCAAATTCTTTTCCGTGATCAGTTCTAGTTCTCGCAATGTTCACATTAAACCTTACACACAGTTTCTTTGCAAGTTTTTTGAATGACTCAAAAGTTTCAGATTTTTCTTTTAGAAATTCTACCCAAGTGAATCTAGAAAAATCAACGACAATAACCAAAACATACCTCTTACCACCAAGGCTCTCGACTTCAAGTGGTCCCATGAGATCCATATGAAGGAGTTCAAAGCAAGAAGATGTAGTGAGACTTCGCTAGACTAGATGTGGTACTTTGACCTTCTTTCCTTTCTGGCACGCCTCGCACACAGGAATGATCTTGGTGTTTAGCTTAGGAAGCCCAGTCACTGCTTTTCCTTTGGCCAACTTATCCATCATCTTGTAGTTGACATGCCCCAGTTTATGATGCCACACCTCAACATCACTTAGTTGAGATAACTTGCAAAAAGTATCACTGTTGATTTGATAAAAATTATCTGAAGTCCTCTGTCTGATAAGGATACACGGACCATTCTCCTCATAGACTTCACATTTCTCACGGTTGAATTTGACACTAAAACCTCCATCGCACAGTTGACTTATGCTGATCAAATTTGCAGTAAGTCCTTCTACCAACAACACATTTTCCAAAGTTACGACACCGGGAACATGGAGAGTTCCTTGGACAACAATTTGGCCATTTGCACCTCCACCGTAGTTTACCTTTCCACCTCCAAATCTGATAATGTTGGAAAGTAATTCTTCTGACCCAGTCATATGCTTCGAACACCCACTATCAAAATACCAGGCTCCAGGGACATGAGATTTCAAGAATGTATAGATCATATTGCATTTGACATTATTTTTCTTGACCCACACCTTTTTGAACCTGGTGTTGGTATTGATGTTGGTAATGCGGTAACCAACATGGGATTTATCAGCTACACTTGTTCTCTGAAAATGTCTTCTCTCGCCTATGATCTTCCAGCAAAAAGGCATAATGTGCCCTGGTTCACCACAATAATGGCACACATATTGTCTCCTTCGCTTTTTGTGGCGTTTGGAAGATTTCTGTTCTTGACTTAAAACTTGCGTTGGCTGATTAGGTTTAAAACCAATTCCATGCTTCGAGGTTTCTGGGAAGCTCATCTCTAAGATTTCATCAAGCTTTGCCTTGCCTTTGTTCAGATTTAATATGGTTCCGTGGACCTTTGTCAACTCGGTTTTCATCTTTTCTAACTCAGCATCCTTCTTGGTAAGAGATGTTTCAAGACGGACAATTATGTCAAGCAGATCATCCTTTTCTTTGGTCAGTTTTTCTACTTCTTTCATGAGATCCTTGACCTTGAGTACCTGTTTTCCCCAGCTGACAAACAGTTGCTGGAGCTCAACACTTAGCAGCTCGTACTCCTTATGGTAATCAGTAGTTTCAGCATTCAAGCACACGATGTTAGTTTCAAGGATTTCAACAAAGACATCGTCGTCCCACACAACATAGGTAAACAAGGATGGAATAGGTTCAGTTGACTCGAAATCATTGACATCCTCAGTGAAGTCAGTAGCAACCATGCTTTTCTTTCTAAGAGTATTAGGACACTCATTCTTGTAGTGTCCCCAACCTTTACATTCATGACATTGCACCTCACTTAGTGGTCTCGTGGGGTTGGATGCATTGGAATTGAAGAAGTGGACTGAGATCTGGGAAGAGCGTGTCCAGTAAATTTTGGTGTAGATACCTGTGGCCTAGTCTTCGTACTTGAACCTCCAAGGCTATTCTTTTTTTTCAAGAAACTATTGAAATGTTGGGTAAAAAATGACAATTCTTCGTCCTCAAGCGTAGTGGATTCCATCTTTTTCAGAATCCCATTGAAATCAAACTCCTCATCATCATCATCATCGTTGTTTGGATTAGCATCGGAGGAGAAAGCTACATTCTTCTCTTTTGAGTTGGAACCAAGGTGTTCCATCTCATATTGCTTAAGGTTTCCAACTAAGGTGTTGAATTCTATGTTATCATCATCTTTAGATTCTTCTATAGCAACCACCTTCATATTGTATTTCTTCGTAATAGATCTCAGCAGTTTTCCTACAAGACGAGAGTTAGTTATTGATTCACCAAGCTCTCTGCACTCGTTTGTGACGTCTGAAAATCTCATGGCATAGTCCATGATTGACTCCTTCTCATCCATTCTCATCGCTTCGAAAGTGGACATCAACATTCTCAGCCTTGATTTCTTCATGCTCGCAGTTCCTTCACAGACGCTTTGGAGTGCATCCCAAGCATCCTTTGTTGAATCGTAATTCTTGATGACTCGGTAGTAACTTGCATCTACATAACTACATAAGGTATTGATGCATTTTGAATTCCAGTTTGCAGCATCTGCTTCCTCAGGAGTCCAATCTACTTCCTTTTTGGGGAAGGTATGGCCTTCACAATCAGTAAATCGTGGCTTTTTCCATCGAAGAAGGACGGTTTTCCATACACGTTCGTCGATGCTTTTTAAGTGCCAGAGCATTCTCTGTTTCCAGAGAGAGTAGTTCTCCCCATTGAGGATTGGAGGTCTTGGGTTGCCTTGAGCATCCATAGCACCTAAAAATAAGGATCAGTACTTAAAAGGTTAAGTAACCTGCTCTAGATACCAATTTTAAAATTTGAAGGTCTATGGTTTTTCAAATAAGTCTCAGTTTTATGATGTTGTTATTAATGTTAAACAACACTGGCTAACAACATCAACCAGAGTAAAATAAAAATATGCAGCGGAAATAAATCTTTAAGAACACGGCATATTAAATTCATTTCACAAGTAAAAGTACTTGTGAACTTGGGTGTACAAACCCGAAAAATTATATTACTTTCTTGTTTTCGATCAATACAAAAATATAAAGTAATATATGAAAAATAGAGTATCAAAACACATGATACTAAATACTTGTCGCCTAGATAGAAAAGCTCTTCTCCGTTGGTCACGCAACTTTAAAGAACTTGTTGATCTTGAACAATGGCTCCAAGTAGTCTTCGTCTTCTTTCCTTGCCGTGCGTCTTCTACTTTGCGTCGTGCTCTGCTTCAGAAATCTGTGCGTAAAGATCGTGTCAAGCTTTAGACTTCTCTTGTCATCAATAGATAATTCTTGAATTCTAAACTTGGTAAATAACCATACTAAAAAATAGACATAATCTAGGAAAATAAAGTGCTATAAATAAATTAGGAAATACAATCTAGAGTTGCTAATTAACTTTGTGCCTAAGAAAGACAAATAACAAAAGAGAAATTATTGTCAAGAATAAATTTCTCAACATAAAGAAAATAAGATTATAGTCATATGACCATTGGAAAGGCGAACAAGGTTATGTTCAGGTTTTCAACAAATTTATCTTCAAAGGCCTTTTTATTTCAGGATTCACACTATTGCATTTTCAAACTACGTCTCCTAAAGGGAAAAGAATTATTATCCCTTTCATTAGTCATCAATCTATTGGTGTAGTACTCTTATGTAATTTGTAATGTTAGTTACAGACATTGTGAAGAGAATAATCAGGTTGTAAAAAATTATATTTTCGAATTAAGAGAATAAATATATGTGGTTTAAATGATGCTTTTTTTGGTAGAAGAAGAAATTGGTACAAGTAATCTCTGGTCTAAATTATGAGTGGCCATGAGAAGGATCGAACAAAAATAAAAATAGGCAAAATGGCAAGTTTGGTAATGTAATTTTAAGGGTAAATTTCATTTTTAGTACCCAAGCTATGCCTAAATTTCAGGATCAGTACCCCACGTTTCAAAAGTATCAATATCAATACATCGAGTTACATTTTTTTCTCAAATTTGGTACCATGCGTTGACCAGCCGTTAAAAACTAACGGAACCAACAAAACTTAGGATGGGAAATGATGAGGTGGAATATTTATTGAGAATTTACCATTTTATTAATTAGAGAAATAAAAAAACTATTAATAAATAATATAATAAATGATATTTAATCAAAAGGCATTTTTCAACGTCACTTTTCGCCAAACCCAATATAATCGGAGGCACAGCCCATAATTGCGTGATCCTGTATTTCTCCCCCGTCCTCAAAACCATCTCCGGATTGAATTTCAACATCGAGACCACAGCATTGCCTCGCTGCAGCTGCGCATACATGATCACAGACAAACCAAACACATGGAACATAGGCAACAAATAAAGAAACACATTATGCGTTTCGCCAGCGAATTCTTGGTCAGCGGTCACCATTAATGACGCGGCGATTAAATTCCTGTGAGTGAGCACAACGCCTTTGCTCGTGCCCATTGTGCCCGACGAGTACAACAACGCAGCAACATCATCTTGCTTGATTTTATTAAAATTCACGGACCCATCATTATTCACAAGCTCCAAAAATAAAGTGATCGAAGGGATTTTGCCGATTGGCGAACCGGGTTTCTCTGAGGCATTTAGTAGAACAACTGGTAGGCCAAAATCTTTAGCCTTTGGTAAAAGCTCCTCAACGGTGATTATAAGCTTGGAGGTAGAATCTTGAATCTGTTTAGATAGCTCAGAGACGGTGTACATGGGGTTTACAGTTGTTACGATAGCTCCTATGGCGGTGATCCCGAAGAAACAGAGCGGGAACTGAATTGAGTTGGGAGAGAAGATTAGAACAACATCATTTTTCTGGATGCCCAGTTGGAGTAAGCCATGGGAGACTCTTGAGACCGTGGATTTGAGCTGCGCGAAATTTAAGGTTTCACCGGTGTATGAATCTATGAGGGCCGGTTTATCGAGAAAAGACGAAGCATTTCTGAAGAGAAAAGAAACCATGGAAAGGTTGGGATCTTTGGGGGCAAACAATGGCGGTCTCAATGATCTGTATATGCCATCGCGCCCATAGCCAGATTTCTCCATTTTTATTTATTTATTTTGGTTCTTCCCCTTTTTGATTTGTTTGGTGAGTGATTTTGAGTGTCGTGTCGAGAATGATGAAGTGGCAGACCATTTTAAGCACACGAGAATGGGAGTTGTCGTATTGAATGACGCCACTTTGATCTCTTTTGAAAGACAAAAAGCCATATAATATCATTTATTATATTATTTATTAATATTTTTTTATTTTTCTAATTAATAAAATAGTAAATTCGCAATAAATATTCCACACCATCATTTCCCATCCAAAGTTTGCTGGTTTCGTTAGTTTTTAACGGCTGGTCAACGTTGGGTACCAAATTTGAGAGAAAAATGTAACTCGGGGTACTGATATTGATACTTTTGAAACGTGAGTACTGATCCTGAAATTTAGGCATAGTTTAGATACTAAAAATGGAATTTACCCCAATTTTAAGTAGTGCGTTAGCAAAATAATTCTATCAAATGAACTATCTGCAAAATAATTTTGTAATTTAATAAGGATTTGAATTTTGGTTTTCAATCATGCATTTTACATGATCTTTTGGTAAAATTGAGAAATTTCAATAGTTACCGTCTGATGTCTTTGCAAAACCAAAAATAAATAAAATGAAAGGCAAACACTTGTGTTAGGCCAGATTAACGGGTCATGACCCGTTAGGCCATCTGACCCGATACTATAATGTATTGGTTTTTGCACTGTGATGTATTGGTTTTTGTAATATAAAGTATTAGTTTTTCATAAATCTCTGACCCGTACTATAATGTTTTGGTTTTTTGTACTGTGATGTATTTATACTATGATGTATTGGTTTATTTATTATAATGTATTGATTTTTGCACTAAAATGTATTGATATGAAATTTTGGCCTAACGGATGATCCGTTAATCCGGCCTAACAAGAGTGTTGCCCAAAATAAAATTGAACAGAACGAAATTGCGATAGTCCCATATTATGGGCCAGAATTGCAATTGTTCCCATATCTATAAAAGAATTTTGAGTAATGAGTTTGAGATTTACTGCACTTTTTTGAGCAAGTCATATAACATATAGTTGTGGATGAGTGCATTGTATGTTGGAAAATAATGATAAAAATGAAGAAAATTTGGGTGAGTTTTAGATACTAGTTTTTTTATGCCTCATTTTTTGAATGACAAGTTTAAATGTGGAATCGTGGTCAATGTTGTGAGAGTATTTAAAAAATAATATATTTATTTGTCCAAAATAATTTTTAGAAGATAAAGAAATTAAGGTTCAAAGTGTGAGTGTTGAAATGAGTTTTCTCTTTTTCAAAGTAGCTTGTCCTAGATAGGAAAAACACTAGAAAATGTGTTAGTTTATAGAGTATCACCTTCTTAGTAAAGGATACTCTAGTATACAAGAAGGCTCTCTCCACGTGTGCGCACAAGGGAGTGCAAGTCACGATTCGTGGTTCGAACTATGACTCGTGTGCGAGGGTGATCTGCGTACACAAATACCAACCTTTAAACTTGAATCAACAAAATTAATTTCTCCTTTCAATTCCTTTGTAACTGATGGGATGCTTTTGCTTAAGTTCAACACACACCAAAAAATGAACATTCTTCTTCGTGCTAATTTCCATGCTTTTGCTTTTAGTTCGCCGGAACAAAAATTTGGTTACCTCCGTTATATGTGGGAA
This sequence comes from Phtheirospermum japonicum, assembly GCA_014905375.1. Taxonomy (NCBI): domain Eukaryota; kingdom Viridiplantae; phylum Streptophyta; class Magnoliopsida; order Lamiales; family Orobanchaceae; genus Phtheirospermum; species Phtheirospermum japonicum. The sequence goes on along the minus strand of BMAC01000527.1, from coordinate 509,428 downwards.
AAAAAACGCTCAACACGGAGCGAATTCGTTTTAAGGAAATCTTGAAATCCACAAGCCTTTGTTTCTTTGTTTTGCTTACAAGTTTCTGTTTTCCAGAAGATATTTTAATAACACTATATCCATACACACGCAATATGTATTATATGAGAATTTACATCAGATATTAATTACGACAGATACAATGGAATGACTCATCCAAGTAAAGCATTCAGAACATTAATGTAGGGACGGACCGGGGAGAGGGTTTTAGAGGGCACTGCTAGTGCCCTCAGCTTTTTGATAATTCTATATAATATATATAGAGAGAGGGGGTTCGGGCACTGTCGTTGCCCTTATATATATATATATATATATATATATATATATATATATATATATATATATATATATATATATATATATATATATATATATATATATATATAGGATGGGTTCAAATGAGAACCGTATCCTTATGTGCAAACCTGCGAACTAGTGCTTTTATTATATACCAGTAGTGTTTTTATTATACAATCACAGTGCTTTATTAATATTTTAGTTGTTACACCAGCACTACTTTTGTTATACAATCATAATACCTTTAATCAAATAAGAAAATATACAAAAATTTTGATTCATCCATTTAATAAGATCTAAGTCTCATAATTGACCCTATGTTCACAAATAAGGACATGGTTCTCATTTGAACCTAATCATATATATATTTCAGTTATATACACCAACACTGTTTATATTATAAAAATCATAATTCTTTTAATCAATTAGGGAAATACACAAAAAAACTCTGATCCATCCATTTAATTAGATCTAAAGCTCATAATTGACCATATAGATTTACAAATAAGAACATATACATATATATATATATATATATATATATATATATATATATATATATATATATATATATATATATATATATATATATATATATATGTATGGGTTCAAATGGAACCATGTCATTATATGCGAACCTGCGAACTAGTGCTTTTATTATACAATCACAGTAATTTATTAATATTTCCAATTATATACACCAGTGGTGCTTTTATTACACAATCTGAATGCTTTTAATTAAATAAGGAAATACACTAAAAATCTGATCAATCCATTTAATTAGATCTAAGGCTCATAATTGACCCTAGGTTCACATATAGGAACATGGTTCTCATTTGAAACTAATATATATATATATATATATCTTAGCAACTAATTTTAGTATATATATTTTTAAATTACTCTGTGGCATTTAAGTTAATAACACTTATTTCTTGGAAATAACTTGACCTCTTGTCTTCTCGGGTCATTCTTCACGCAGTCTTTGTCTTCGAAAATTCTCTCGTCAAGTTGTTGGTATAGGGATCCTTGTAATATATGAACAATTTATTTAGAATCTAAAACCCTAGAGTATATGCTTAATATATCTAGAACTTCAGAGTATATAATAGGACAAACTCCGCATAAATGTAAACTAAAAAAGAAAAACTCGCCCGACAAGAATGCTGGTATGTTTCCCCCTTATTTTTTATTTTTATTTTTTGTGAGTTATAATGTATTTTTCTCGAAACCTTTCCTCATTTCAAATATAGAATTCATTTAAGTTTTCTCTAATCAATTTTAATGTGATATATAGGTGTTGGATTTTGTGTCTTGGTTTTCATGTGTTGAGCTAGAGTTTACATGATTTTTTTATTTAATTCTTTTAGCAAGTAGCAGAACTTCATTACTAACATGGCTTCTTTCTATTTCATTTATGCCTTTTGAATTTTGTTTCATTTATGCTTGTACAATAAAGTTAACTTGCAGATAGGTTTTGTTGTATATTTCATGTGAATTTCCTTGCATTAAATACAATTATAATTGTGTTGCAACTGCTTTTCCTTGCATTATAATGTGTACATTTTCGTAGATTTGAATTTATTTTATTTTACTTGCATATTTGTGGGGAAGGGTAAAAAGAAGGCAGATATTGCCATGAGGGATAATACTCGTGTTCTTCAGTCTCTGCTTCTGTTCCTCAGGATTTAAGGCAACAGGTAGAATTGCGAACGAAGAAGAAGGCAACTATTGTCAGGAAGGATAAAACTCATGTTCCTCAGTATTCTACTCCTCAGAATTCAAGATAACAGGCAGAATTGCAAATGAAGAAGAAATAAGATATTGGGGCAGTTCTTTTTACGTGCCCTTTAAAGGAAAGCGTACTGAATTGGTTCCCGAGGGTTCAATGGAAGTAGAAGTTCCAAAAATCAAACAAATACGATACTAAATTAGATATTTCTTTGTATGTTACTTAGAAACTAGAATTATTTATTTTATTTTGATTTATTTCTATTATTTGGATGTGATTCAGATTCACCATTGATTTTGACCAGGAATGACGATGTGTACGTGGTAGAAATATAAATAAATGTATAAGTGCATACTATGTTGTACTAATGTGCAGATTAAATAGACTTGCTTGCACTCAATGAGTTCAGGGTTTTAGGGTGTATATCATAGAGTGCAAATAAATGTTTAGTAATGTGCAAAACAAGCTATACTAATGTGCAGGGGTTCATGGGTTTAGGATTTTAACTATAAGTATTTATGAAACAGATTTTTATTGAGAAATTTGCTACAAAGACCAGGTTCCTTGCATCTACTGGTCCTTAAAATACTCGATATGGTGCAAAGAGCCCCTCAAGTCTTGTTGGAGGATAAGAATTTCATTAAGATGCAAGATGTGGTGTTGTTGTTTCTTGGCGTTTCACAAACACAAGATCATGTCAACCGAAGCTAAGATCATGTCAACCGGATATAATTGGGCATCAATGAAGAATAAGAGGGTGGAGGCAGAACACAAGAGGTCAATGATAAATCAGAAGAGGGCATCAAAAAAACATGAGAGGTCGTTAGTACAAGAGGGTTGCCACAATGCTTCACAAGCTTTTGATGATTGTACCTCTGAGATTATCGATGCTATTGACAAGATTTTAAAAGCAATAGCAAGGAGGGACGAGTTTCAAAATACCACATCTGGTATGCCTAATTTTATCTTAGGTATCTCTGAAGATGATGGGGTCGATAATGAAATCCCCCGAGATCTAATCAAGCAAATGATGGTTGTCAGTATGAAAAAGTTTCTTGTGTGCTTGTTAATGTACAACCCGGGGGTGCAACAGTTAAAGTACAACTCGAGATCATTCCCCAGCCCAAGAATGCCACTAAATGCTTCTTCAGCTACAGAACATGTTCAAGGTATATAACCTTTTCTAGTGAGACGATCTAAGCAATTAGCACCAGAAGACGAGCTATCAAAAAGAAGACAAGTTGCTAGACAATTGAAATCACCATACAAGATAAGGGAGACAAATATATTAAAGAGGTTGGACAGCAAACTGAGTTTTGATTAATGTCGACGCTGAGCAATAATTTTATTTTACTTTCTATTATTTCCATTGTGTTTATATGAAACTATTACTTGTATATATGTGGTTATTATCTGTATTTTTTGGCATATTTTTTTGGGTTAATTATATTTTATCCCCCAAACTATTGCGTTTTTCACAATATACCATACAAACTATTGTGACAAACTGCCATACAAACGATGCACAATTTGTAAGTTGCCCCCAAAAGAAGATTTTTTGTGGTTTTGTGATCAAAATCGGATGACGTGGCGCAATCGGATTGTGCCACATCATCCAATTTTGATTACAAAACCACAAACATCCCGGTCTAGGAGGCAAACTGCAAATCACGCATAGTTTGTATGGCAGTTTATCACAAATAATAGTTTGTATGGTAAACTGTGAAAAATGTAATAGTTTGGGGGGCAAAAAATAATTACCTCTAATTTTTTGATTCATTTGCTTATATAATATAGGAGTGGGGTTGTTTTCAAAAGGAATAACTTCTTTGTGTCAAGAAATGTGTTACGAAACTTAAGAGTAGACGAACAAGCGAATGGTCATGTATTTGATTTATGCGCTCTTTTTTGAATGACAATGAAAAGTTGAAAGGTTGGGGTTCTCCAAGTATATATTTTGCAAGTATTTCCACTGACAAGGTTAGAAATATTTATTTTATATCTTATATTGTTCTTTCTTATTTTACATAATATTCTTATGCCAATTTACATATGCAGCTACTTTTTGTTTGTGTTGATAGTAAAGAAAAATATATCAGATGTTTGCTAAGGCCCTGGATGTAGATTTGAGTAGATTGACAATGTTTGAAACAAAATATATAGCACTAGTATGTTATTTAACATTCAATATAAGTACAATATTCTTCAATTAGTTTCTTAAATATTTTTCTTTTGTAGATTTCTTCCTCGTGCACACTATAAATTACTCTTACGTCATGTGTTTTTCAATCAAGGCCAAGCAATTTGGTATACTTGATAGCGCTGCACCAAGTGTCATGAATGCAAAAATATATAAAGAATATGCTAATACTTTGGTAGACAAATTTAAAGTACTTACTCATTGTGCATCATAATTATATTATAGTTTTGTCTCTTTGCTTCCCTAATAATAATATATATTAGAGTTAAAGTTTTTTAGGGTTCAGGATATTTAGAATTTTAGGGTTCTCATTATGTAGCAATCTATTAATGTGTAAAAGAAATAAAATCACATTCTTGTGTAAAAAATAATTCTTTATCTTTGTAGTGATTTTTTCACATTATTTTTCCCGTCATTTTTTGTCCATATAAATTATTTTTATTTTTTTAGAAAGATCCATTTTCAAAGTTTTTAAAAGGAAAAACCATGGCCCACTAGCCAATGTGGTTGCAAAAATTAAACTACACTTTCTGATATGTCATGCATAACTGGGGGTAGAAAATATGGATTGGGGTGTTCTCTCCATGAGACACATGGAGTCATATATGTAGGTTGGATTGAAATCCAAATTGGTGTGGGATTAGGGTAGGATGTCAAAAAAGGTAAACTGTATCCGGAAGAAATATTATCACTCCTTGGCAAGCGTAGCGATAAACGAGTTGAACGATGTAAACATGCAAATCGCGAAAGAGTGTCTCCAATTTACAAGACAAAGAAACTTGAACGGGAGAATAGATTGAAGAAGTGGTTTTCATGTGCGGATGTTATTTTTGTTGTGCAACAATTATTTTTATGTTTGTAAAAATGCTTGTTAAGTGGAAGAAACTGATACGAAATACTTAATATGTTGATATCTCTTGTTTTTGTTTGTTTGTTTTTAGACTAGAGGAGTATGTTGATATCTGGTATGAAAGCTTTTTAAGTAGAAGAAACTGAAACACATGCTTATTATGTTGATGTCTCTTTTCTTTTTATTTGTTCATAAGTAGAAGAAAAAACCACGATTAGAGGGAAATCATACTCATACCGTGATCAAATCATCTCGTAAATTTTTGGTTATGAGTCAAATACACAAATGACTATCTAGTGGATCCATAATATCTAATAACTCAAGTGGAGGGGAGATTAGGCCCATATATATATATGATTAGGTTCAAATAAGAACTATGTCCTTATTTGTGAACCTGGAGTCAATTATGGGCCTTAGACCTAATTAAATGGATGAATTAGATTTTTTGTGTATTTCCTTATTTGATTAAAAGCATTAGTATTGTATAATAAAAGCATTACTGGTATATAATAAAAGTGTTAGTTCGCAAATAAGGACATGGTTCTCATTTGGACATGGTTCTATTTATTCCAAAATTATTAGAAATTCACTCCAACATTAGCTAGTAATGCTTTTCATTAATGGAGAGTAATTATTGAAGAATTATTTTGGTTCTTCACTCGAAATAATATTTTCAACAATTGTATACATTCTTTAAAATGGAATGACATGGTTTATTGAACTTCGAGTTTAACAAAATTTACATCAGTTACAACAACTTTGTTGTTCTTAACATGATTATCTTATAACAAAGACATCTTACCAACATGTCACATCATTTATTTGGTGCAATTATTGCACATCACTGTTCATACACATTGTTCAAACATGTTATTATGTTATATGGCTCATGGTACTGTTCAGACGTGGCTTCGTATCTCATACACTTCATGCCATTTAATAAATTTTTGGAATAATCACAAAGTTAATAAAAAAAGTCTGAGTCTCTTAATGGATTAGTGCTCTTAAATATTCATAAATACTACCATCTCTTTTAGTGAATATTATAAAAAAAAATTTAAAACTTGAATCGAATGACTGAGGGTGTTGATGAGTAAGGGTGTCCCAAAACATAGTCGATGGTTGGTCGAAGTACAAGTTCAACTTTCTGGTGAGTTTTTAAATTCATTCAAGTACATGACATGTATGGGTAGAAGAAGTTTTGCAAGGAAATCGAGAGCAAATATATTAGTCTGGTGCTATAAATGTGATCGATGAACTTGTGACACACGATGTAAATTTATGCGGTTCGTGCCCAAAAATCAAGAAATTAAAATAACATTTATTAAGGATGGATTCAGTACGAGTCTTTAGATTATGATATCCAACAATTCTTGAGATAAATACTAGTATTTTTCGTGAACTTATGACTTAGTGGACTCAATTTAGGGATGAACATGAATGATATAGTCTCGAGAAAGTTATTTAAAGAGATCTCATTTATAAATCTAGGTTATCAACATTGATAAAAGTAAGTAGTAGAATAATCACTATAAGAAATCACATGTTTTATGACGATTTTTTTTCCACGCATAAAATTTTGTCATAATAATCATTAGTGTCAAGTTTTAATTTTGCCAATAAAAATACAATTTGATGACAATATTTAATTTTATCATTATTGATCTAGTTTTTCGTCACTAATTCCCATATTTGATGATGATTAAATGGAGAATGTCACAATAATGGAAGGACAAAAAAATGGGTAGGAGAGAACCTTTTAGCGAAAAACTAGTTATAAATTGTGGCGCCATTTATTGTCACAACAAGTTCTATTCGTGACAACACTATATTTTGTTCATTATATTCTCCATGAGAAATGGTGAAGACATCCAGTTTCATAATAAGTTTCTCTTCATGACAACACCATATTTTGTCACTGCTTCAAAAAAATAGCGACAACATTATTTTGACACTAAAGTCTTATTTAGTTAGGACAAATATGAATTTTTCATTCACACCAAGATTTAGGATGAGACTTTTCAAATAAGAATTGGTGATGACATTTAGTATCACTATATTATTTTTATGTAATTATTATTCAACTTATTATACATGATTAAATATTTATTCTTTTATGTTTATTTAACTTATTTATAGTTTTTAAATACAATACTATTATTATTATATAATACTACTTAAGTTCTTTATTTTTAAAATTGATTAAATAATTTTATAAATTTAAATAATAAATTATTATTTTTTTCTTCTGATTTCAAGTTTTAAAATTTATTTATTATTGTATTATAATATTTTATATTTGTCTACAAAAGTTCTCAATTAATCTTTTTACCCAAAACCTCTTTATGTGAACACATTTTGTTTTTATGGTGACATATTTATAAAGAAGTTAATCGTACTTTATTATATTTTTATCTAATTTAAATATATTTTGATATTTATTTTAAAATATTTATTTTTTATTTTTTATTTGTAAAATATATAAAGTAATTATTCATGATTAAATATTTATTTAACTTGTGTTTTAATTTTTTAATGACTTGTATTATTATTCTAGAATATTCTTAAATTTTTTATTTTACAAATATATCAAATAAATATATAGATTTCAAATTATTATATAATTTTTCTGATTTTATGTTTTGAGGTTTATTTAGTATTATATTATAATATTTTATATTTTAATTTTAATTCTTTTTGGCTTTTTAATTTATTAAATAGTTATTTAGTGTAACACCCCAAATAAAATACTACCTTAATATTAAATAAAATAAACTGATAAATAAACAATCTCTCACCTTCTGTTCGATAAAACTTGTTGTATTGGTAGACTCAATACAACTAAACTTTATACAAATAAAAACCAGACTGGTAAGAGGTAACCCTAGCCAACGAGCCACTCTTCACCGGAAGGATCAAGATCAGGGTTACTCTCATAATGTCGATATCTGGATTGTTTGGTTTTAAAACAAAAGAGAGTGTGAGCTAAAAAAGCTCAATGAGGGACAAAAATGAAAATGCAAATTTTATTTTAAAATATAAAACTGACAAGAGTTTAGAAAATAATTTTATAAAATAATCGAAGCACCTCGTGTGCAAAACTGTTTTCATGCGTGTAACATAATTTTAGTCAGAAACAAACACATAATTCAATCAAATTATAACTTCAGTATTTTAATCAAAATTAGAATATTTTAGAAAGATTAAACAATAAATTTTCCCAAAATTTAACTAATTATCGTATTTAAAATACACAAGTTATACTAACTTATTTTTGAAAAATCAATTGAAACAGTTAACAGTTGAACAAACAGGAAAATTTGTCTCGTTCTAAAACAGTCAGTCCGATTAGTGAGTGTCCAGGTACAAAACTCTAGAGGTGACTCCCGCGCGTAGAACTTAGCTCCCGACAGACTCTAGAGGTGGCTCCCACGCGTAGCACTTAGCTTCCGAAGCCAAATTTACTCACATAAACGTAGAAACGATGTCGATCAAACATCGACCGACACGTTTCCACTCACCATAAATATGACATTCCAATATGCCGAAGCCTCAGTCGCCTTATCCTTCCAAGTAGGCTCTACGTCCCTTTGGCTATTGGGTTCAAACACAGGGTACGTCATATTCCGGAATATACCCAATCTACGACCCAAATCCTGTCGTAGTCTCCGACCCGACCAGGAAAGATGGGAATAGGTACCACGAGTAGTCAAGTAAGAGCCACAGGCAACCTGCTCGATTGATTTCCCAAACTACTCGTGCCTGACAGACAGTGACAGTGACAGATAGTGACAGTGACAAATAATAACAATTGACAGTAACAATCGATAACATACAATCAATAACAACAGTTGAGTTCAAATGATACATTTGATATAAAATCATAAAATTGAACTTATGATTAAGTACAAGCACAAGGGAAATGCACACTTTCATATTTTCTTTCAAAATACTATTTTTCCAAAAGGCTTATACAAGTAGAAAAATATGATCAAGCAACAAGTGCTTCATGATTTTGAAAATCTCAAAATTTTCAGTTAAGAAATATTTTACTCACATATAAGCACACAGCGCATTATGATTTGAAAATATTCAACTCCCCAGTTAAGGAAGTTTTGCTCACCTTCGTTGAAGTTCTTTCCAGAATCAAGTATATTGTTACGACGGCTTTACGAGGTTTCCGATTAATACATGAAAGGTCTCATCACTTCCTAATAAAAGCCCATGTACAGTCCTAAAATATAATATAATTATAAAATTATAAATATAACATATAATAAAGTAATATCTAAGGCCTTAACACACTTGGAAGTGAAACTAATATAATTGGACGCATAATAACACAATAAAGACGCTTGGCCTCGATTCTTGAACAAAGAAGTTAAAAGGGTAAAGTTATAATATTAGATACATATTACGTAGTAGGATGTTATAAAGAAGCTATGGTTCGAATTTGAAATTATTTGGAAGTCGTTTGACCCATTTCGGCTCAAAAATAAAAAGATTGTACGGTTTTGAAAATTAATAAAATAATTGGGGGTAAAAAGATATTTTCGGAACTTTGAGAAAGGTTTTTTGGGTATATCTGATATTTTTGAAGAATTTGGTTCTGCCCCAATTATGGTTCATAAAATTCCGATATTCCAAATGGCCAAAATGGGGTTGCCGGCATCCGGCGGTTCGAGGCCCCATCACTACTTACTCGACATCATATCAAAAAAATATATATAATCAGATACTACTCATTGATACGAATAAATCGATATATAAACAACAATTTTGGACCTGCCGTACGCCGGAGAATAGCTGTTGAAGTTCGACGGCGCCGACCCGAATCATGGCTGCGCATAGGTAAATTCGTCGGCGTTTTTCCAATGATCCGGAGTTCTGATCGTCGATCCGGATGTGGTATTGGAAACTTATGAAACTGGCTATCTACTGTATAAATTTCATAAAAATCCGTTGGTTAGATATTGAGAAATCAACATGCGAAGTTTTGCTGCCAAAGGATTTGGTGTTGGCGGAAAATGAGAAAAAACATTTTGTTGTGTTTGTCTTCCGTTTGATCAAGTGCCGAAAAGAACAAAGAGCGATAGGGCGGTTCCAAACTTTGGCTTGGGCTTAGTATTTGGGCCCAAAATGCGGGCCAACTTAAATTTAAATGGGCTCAAATATTTGGGCTAATTAATTGGTATAACTTTGAAGGCTTTTGAGCCCAATTTAATACGTTTAGTCAAAATAAAATATAAAATGTGTATTTATTTATACTACAAAATAAAATAAAATAAATAGAAATAAAAATTTCATGATATCCAATATACATTCCAACAAGTTTTATTGTTATAAAATATTTCGATTGGAATGAAATAAAAATAATGATTTAAAGAATAATCAAATTTATTTTAATAAATTATAAGTGTAAATAGACGAGACTATACATTTAGGATGTATTTTTATTTATGAGAAGTATTAACTTTTGTATTAAGTTTAAAATAAATTCCTGTTGAGTTATGTAGAGTTAAAATAAGGATTAAACTTATTTTTGAATGTATATTTCTTTGTTTATAAAATATAACATCAGGAACATGTGAAGGAGTGGTTGGAGTTAGGTTCAAAGTTAAAACATTGTAGGTTTAAAACCCTTATCTCTCAAAGATTATTTTCTTGCTCCCGAATTTTTGCGAATGCTATTATTTTATGTTTATTTTGTAAGAACATTCAATTTATCAATATTTTATTTTATGTGTGTGTGTATATAGGAAGATTGTATGATGCCTTGGCTATATAATTTTTCACTTAATTATAATCATTAAATCATTTTAGGGGATAAGTAATGGGGTAGATGAATAGATGTAAATGGAAAGGAATTCTTGGCATGGTGCCTCACGAACCGTAGACATTATATGTATTTGTGTGTGTGTGTGTGTGTGTGTGTACACGCGAGTGTAATTTAAATATGATATAAAATATGTAAACTGAAGGAATATGGATTAAAAAAAAGTGGCTATATTATTTTCACTTAATTACAACCATTAAATCATTTTAGGGGATAAATAGTGGGATAAATCAATAAAAATAAATGAAGGGTGGTGGGCATGCTGCCTTCACGCCATCATAGTCATTATATGTGTGTGTGTGTGTGTGTGTGTGTGGGTGGGTGGGTGGGTGGGTACGCGTGTGTGTAATTTAAATATAATAGAAAATGTGTAAATGTTGAAGTAATGTCAATGAAAAGGTAAAATCGCAAAACAAAACCATTAAGATTTGAACACACAATAGATTGCACTAGTTGTTAACAAGGTATGAATCAAACCATTTAACCAACTACTATTTGATGTTAACTTTTCCAAACAATATATACTTGTACGCTTGATTGATCACATTTACTTTTAACCTTATATAAATCAAACCACATAATTTCATAAATATATATAAAAAAAACTCTAAATAACTCTTTAATAAATTTAAAAAATAAATAAATAATAAATAAAATGAAAAATATAAAAGTTATAATATAATAGTAAATAAATTTCTAAACTTGTAACTCATAAAGAATATATAACACAGTATTTTTAAATTTTATTTAATTATTTAATAAAATTAAAACAAAGAAAATAATAATAATATAAAATAACAATATAGGTCATTTGAATTTTATAGGTTCGGTTAAATAAATATTAAATCATGAATAATATATATTTAAACATAAAAAACATGACTTAAATTTTACTAAATATTACAAAATAAATCTCAAAATAAAATTAGAAAAAAATATTATGATTAACTTAGAAATAATTAGAAGTTATGTATTTTACTTATATTATTTTATAAGTTATTTCAGTATTATATTAATTTTTTGTCATTATTTATTTTAAAAATTCTTTAAAGATTTTGATGTATTTTCCATTATTTTATATAAAATATACAAAAAAAAACGTTTTTTTTTAATTTTTAATTAATAAAACATACTTATTTAATCTTTAAATTCATTAAATAAGTATTTAGATTTAATTATAAATTTATAAATTTTATTTTTGAATTTATATATTTCAATAGTATCTGGAAATATCTTGAAATTAAATAAAAATATAATTTAATTATAGTTAAATTCTAAATAATTATTTTTTAAAACTGAAAAAATAGAAATATTAAAAATTTATTATATAAATCGCTAATTATTATAAACTAAGTTAATCAAATATAGAAAATCTAATTCAATAAATTTATTTATATATTTCAATTTAAAATAAGATAATAAATGACCAAGGAAAATTGAAATCAATAAGATTATATTTAATTAAAATCAAATTTTAATTAATTGTTTTCTATATCTAAAAATGGTAGAATATATCAAATATTTAAAAAAATCAAAAACAAAAAAAAAATGATCCCTAGCTAAGTGATGTATAACCTAATTGAGATATAGATTTTATGATTTTAAAATATTTTGTGATATATATTTATTTCTTATATTTATTTAATAATTTCCTAGAACTCAATTTTAGAATTATTTAGCTAATTTAACTCCTTTGATGACTTTTCTATTTAATTTATAATACTGACATTTTTATTTTTTATATAAATATTATAACATTATACTATATAAATTTCAAAATATAAAATCACAAAATATTTATTATAGAATATTGTTCAATAATATAATTATTTAATCGATTTTAAAAATAAAAGACTTAAGAATATTATAGAATAATAATTGAAGTCTTTAAAATTTTATAAAGTAAATTAAATAAAAAAAATATATTCTATAATATTATTATTCTATAAATATATAATGACGTGTGATTAACATCTAAATAATTATTTCATAAAAAAAAAACTTAATATCTTAAAATAATACAATAAAAAAATATCAAATGCAAACTAAAATAAATATTAAAAAAAATAAAAAGAGTTGCCAGGCCACGAAACTATTGGAGGACTTTTGAAGAAAAAAAATATTAAATGATAAAAATAATACTAAATAAATATCAAAAATAGAAATTAGAAAAAATATAATAAATTCTGATTAACTTTTAAATAATTATTTCAAAATTTTGAAATAAAAAAAGAATAAAGAAATGTATGTTAAAAAACAAAGAAACAAAATAAACAAAAAGAAAAATATATTGAAAAGAAAAAAGAGATGTTGGGTCACAAAATTAATTAATGACTTTTGTAAATAAAATATAAAATATTATAATGTAATAATAATTATAGCTCAAAAACTGAAATAAAGCGAATTATCAATAAACTATTTCTTAATATTATATATTTATTTAATAAATAAGAAAGTTTAAAAATTAAAAGTATTTTAGAATAATTATTAGAAATTAATAAATATAAGAAAGTTAAATTAATTTAAAAATAAGTTAAATTAACTTAAATATAAATATTTAATCATTAATAAATACTTGATATATTAATAATAAATAAATAAAATAAAATTTATAAAGAATTATAAATAAAATCTCAAAATGCTTTTAAATTAGAAACAAAATATATAACAAAGTGTGATTAATTTCAAAATAATTATTAGTTTTTATAATTTACTCTTATATGATTTTATATATTTTAAATAATTATTTAGGAGTTTTAAATATTTCTGTCATTAATTTTATAAAATTTTAACATTTATTTTTTAAGTTTATTTTTATTTTTATGACTTTTAATTTTTAAATTTATTGAATATGTATTTATAAAATAATTATAAATCTTTATTTATTTAATATTTTTAGTAATATAAATAATAATTATTATTGTAATTATAATTGAGGAAAATACTATAGTACATTGACAATACCATACACATGTATGGTAATCAAATCAAAGTTTGACACCTCACATATATTAATAGATTAGAATTATTTTAAATAATTATAGTATTGGTTAGTGGGAGTATAAGTATCATACATTGAGTGCATTGTAAAAGTCCCCATTAAGGAAAATTATAATTATTATTCGTGCTATATTTAGAAAACATACTACAAATATTCTACAAGACAGACGAACTCATGATTTAATGGCTTGAGTATCTCGGGCAACCCAACAATCTCCAAAATTGGCGGTTCATAACAAAATCACTTTAAAAAACACACGGTAAACAGGGTGTGTAATATTCTACTTGGAACAAAACTGCTTCTAAAAATGATTCTTTTATATTTCTAATAAATTTCTCATTTTATATTTGTAAATTTATTGAATAATTAAAATAAGTTAAAATATGAAAATAAAAATATTGTAAGATAATATAAAATAAATATTAAAATAAACCTAAAAAAATATTATAAAAATGACCAGCCGTATAAGAAATATAATGTTGAGCCTGTTTAATAATATAAACAATAAGTATTTAGCAAATTAAAAAATACACAAAATGAAAATCCGAATATAAAACGTTGTAATATATAATAAAAAAAATCTTAAAACTTTATATATATATATATATATATATATATATATATATAGGGTTGGGTTCAAATGAGAACCCGTCATTACATGTGAACCTAGGGACTCATCTTGACCATTAGATAAGATAATCTTGATGGTTGAGATCATGACATGTCAGTATGGTAATAATGTAAAAAATGTATTAATTAATTAAAAATGGTATTTTTGGACATATATCAACGTTTACAAAGAGCACTACATTGTTCTTTAGAAAACACAATAGATTAAGAAAACAAACACTACGATTGTATACAAAAAGTATCGCAAATTTCATATATAAATTGCAAATTCAAAAATTTGAAATGAAACTCAAATTTTCAACAAACCATAACTTTTTCAAATTTTATTCGTTTTGAATGAAATATATATCAAATTAATCACATTCTCAAGATCTACAATTTAAGATACATATTGCATGTTTTAAAATGTAAAATATATATATATATATATATATATATATATATATATATATATATATATATATATATAATTAAATTAAAAAAACTGGACTGATTTTAGCACTACAGTACTGTGTAAAAAGCACAATGAACCTGGACATATAATTGCACTGTGCAATATTAGATCTAAGGTCAGGATTAGTCCCTAGGTTCACATATAATGACGGGTTCTCATTTGAACCCAATCCTATATATATATATATATATATATATATATATATGTATAACGGAAAAGAAAAGAATTTCGCGCTATTTTTCTATTTCAAGGAAGATAAAAATAGAATCTATCTAACGGAATGGGATTTCGATCCCATATTTTGGGTTTCATAGGTTATGGTGGTACCATGGTTAAACAAAAGGTGGTATATGAAGACTTGCCTGATTATGGCTCGAAATGTCGTCATCTTGGTAACCCACGTAACGAATTGTTTTGATGATGCATACAAAAGAAAGTTGGAGTTGAATGAGCAAAATGGAAGTAGCTGTAGCATATATATATATATATTATATATATATATATTAATTTAGCAACTAATTTTAGTATATATATTTTTAAATTTACTCTGTGGCATTTTAAGTAAATAACACTCATTTCTTGGAAATAACTTGACCTCTTGTCCTTCTCGGGTCATTCTTCACGCAGTCCTTTGTCTTCTCGGATCCTTGTAATATATGCACAATTTATTTAGAATCTAAAACCCTAGAGTATATGCTTAATATACTTACTGGGCCAGGAATATTTTTTCTTCCTTGGAAAGTGTTAATCACTTCTGGTTACTCATTTCTTATTTATTCATCAATAAACCTCTATTTTTTTTAATCATCTAGCATTTTTTTTTTTAAATCCCCTTAATTCTTGTAGGTGCAAGAATGCTACGAGCTCTCTGCAGAGTACGAAGCCAAGCGGTGACTCGAAAAAGTTAGAAGAGCTCGAAAATGTGTTGACAAGTTGGATCCCGGTGGACTCGATTGTTAAGCATTCTGTCACATGCTTAACTTAGCCCAACTTGGCCGAGGAGGTTCATGATCGCTTTATCGGCCGGCGGAACAAAAAGAAAAAGGGAGATTGATACAAACGGAGAGCAATGCAACTACTGAATCGTACATTGAAGAGGCTCGTGGGTCGATCTGAAAAAGTCTCCACAGGAAGTTTTCGATGCACTTAAGAATCAGGACCGTCGATTTGGTCTTTTACTGCTCATCCTACCGCAATCTGTGCTAAGACTTTGCTTCAGAAGCACGGAAGGTTGGTTTTCTTGATTTTTCATTTTTTTTTCAAATATCAAGTGTAGCATTATTTATCTGATTAGTTGCATTTTCAGGATTCGGAATTGCCTATATGCTAAAGACATTACACCTGATTATAAGCAGGAGCTTGATGAGTCTATGCAGAGGGAGGTAATTTATTCTTATTATCTAATAATGTTATATCATAAGCACACAGTAACTTATATCATAAGCGCACTGTAAAACGATGTGATAAGTAACGAAAAGCTAAAATAAAAACTAAAGATGTATCCAATGGTCCAGCTACTTTGGTGATTTGTCTCGACCATGAATTTAGAACTCTTATTGTAAGTCCTTTTTAATGTAAGAACAATTATTGTTTGCACTAAATGACTGTAAAACCTTTTCCTATAATATGATATTTGGAAGTCTTCATGTATACAAGTCAAACTTGGCGCTGTTTCATCGTGCACGGTGGGATTAAGTTGGGAGAGAAAAACTAGGGGTCAAATTATTAATTGAAGCGTCAGTAGGAGCAGTGGTCGATATCTTCAATTCCATACTCGAATATTGGGATCACGACGAAGGAGTAGTTGCACATTTATTCGACGAAAAAATAAAACCAGAGTAAGCATTGCAATTTAAAATTTTAATCTTCGCATAGATATTTAAATCACAAAAAGTTAAAATAAAATCATGCATTGTACAATATTTTATTTGTGTCGCAGGATACATTGATTAAATATAAAGAATGGTACTTGACAAGTGCCGACATGAGGACCATAAAATATCCTTCGTGGTTCAAGACGGGGGTAAATATGAACTATTATATAACTCCTTTTTACGTGACGAAACAAATATTGAAGACTTTATATTATATGCCGTGATTGTAGGTGCTCGATTTTGTTGCGATTCAAGTATGGCACGATAGGAAGACCATGGGATTCGCAAACGTGGATTGGGTTTTCCCAGCGTCTTTTAGCGTAAGATTTTTTAGACATCTACAATTGTTGTTAGCGACCATAAATTACATGTACATTGTGTGTTTTATTGCAGAATCTTTGTCTGGGACAGTATGAAGACGCTACAATTCAAAACTATATCTTCGCGGTCCCAGGGATATTTAAAGGTTTGAAGAGCAAATGCAAGAGTATCACTATTCCAATCTGTGATGGTAATCATTGGTTCTCGTGCATCGTACAATTCCTTGCAAAGAAGGTGATGATCGCCGACACGCTAAGGGGTAACTCACAAATTACACGTAGAATGGATCTAGCCAAGATAGTGGTAAGGTTGTTTATTTTTCATTGTGATCCATGATGACGTTTTTGGTTATGTTTAATTTTTTTTTTTTTGGCAAATGATTTACACGGCGTGTT
>BMAC01000527.1:427521-438102 GCA_014905375.1 Phtheirospermum japonicum | reverse complement strand
CAATTATATATATATAATATATTAATCATATATTTAATATTATATATTATATATACATTTCATAAACATATATACATATATGATAATATACTCTGCATGCACTTTTAAAAATAACCATGCAAGCATTATTATAACAACATATATGTACATTACACCAGCATGCATAATCAATCTTTAAAAACAACATGCATGCATACTTCATTATTATATATATATATGTACATGCAGTACCTCACGCACATACATTTGATTATATATATATATGGTTGCTATGTATATTACATATATATGTGTGTTTGTAATCTGAATATATATATATGTGATATGTGTTTTAATACATGGTGTATGTGACATATATAAAGATATATGCATGCGTATATGATATATAAATATATATATATATATATATATATATATATATATATATATATATATATATATATATATAATGAAATGCATGCATGCTGTTGTGTGCTGTGTACATATATATCATATATGTGTGTATGTGATTTGCATTTTAAAATATATATGATTAATATATTAATATATATATATATATATATAATTGTTATATATATGTTTAATATATTAAATAGAAACCGACCATGCTTATTCGATTTTACGAAAATCAAGTTGTTTCATTTGTAAAGAAATTTAAAGCATTGTTTGAATTAATTGAAATTAAAAATAGGCCGTCGTCAATTGAATTTGATTCAAAATTCCTTTTATTTAAAAATTTTTGTTTTCCGCTGCGCGACGGCGCCATCGTATCCTAACAGTTGCTACTGTGGAGATCGTGTTGTTTGGTTTGAATTGCTGTTGGTTTGTATTGGGTGGGACATTGTCCGGGCAAATGAGCACCTCTTATGGTTCGTTGTCACCTTGTCCGCGGAATGTTACGTTGAAGTGTTCAACTTGTCATAGGGATCTCCCAACCGAATGCTATTGTGAACTCCCCATTCGGGTGTTGACCTCGAAGACGTCCAAGAATCCAGATCGACGATTCTTGGCTTGCCCTGTCAGAGGGGTACGTAATTAAAATATTCCTCCATTTTTTAGATTCTAAATTATCTGTTGTCGAAGAGGTTATTGGGTTTTTATTATGTGCAACAATGTTGATGCACTTGACTCCTTTTGTGTTGTAGGAAAAGAAATGTAAAATTTTCATTTGGGTAGATCATTGGTCCGACGAGCAGCTGAAATATATGATTGACTAGTTGCGCAATGAGATGAGTAGCGTCCTGGCGGAATCATTAATGTATAAGAAATAGGCATGTCAAGATAAACTCTCCAGGCATTTCGCATGGGTTCTCTATTTTATTTTGCTGTTGCATTTGTTTATGCGGTGACTGGAAACTGCATGTTTGACGTTGGTAATGGCATAGGTTTAAAGTTGTGTAATAAACTCTCGGTTACGAGGTGATACATTATTTTGTTATTGTTATTAAGGTGTCACCATGGACATGGAGTTCTTTGCAGTTACGCGTTAGGATGGTTAATTGAATTGTAAGATGTTTTTGTTTTACATTTGGAGTGCCACGTTCGATTGCGTACTTTGGCATGTACTTTGTCAAGTTGAGTGCATAAGTTGCAAATTTTTGAATTATGTGGGGCTCAGTTGTTATCCTATTGACATCACATTTCTTGAATAACAATAAAGAATATATTCCTTCTTGGACATGGTTCTTCCATCTATTGTGCAGGCTTTAATGAGTGAAGAATTCAGTAAGAAAACCCTTCATGTTCAAAGGGACATATTCCCTGGTGCATAATGGTCAATTCTTAATAGCAATGATTTCCCTTGAATTTAAGTGCATTATTGTTATATCTCATCCTCAACCACCAACTTGTATAAGCTTATTTATATGAAAATTTTGTTTTTGAGAAATACGCATCCAACAAACACCCTGCAACATGAGAACACTTAAGCATTTGGAAAGCGAAAGCTCAAACCAACCAAATCCTTTCCCCACCAAACAAGAATATTTTCTGTACACGTCTCGTTGGACACCGACCGTCGATAAAACTTTTATCAATGGGCTTATTGAAGCAAAGGAGGCTGGTATATTCAGGCCATGAGAGAATTCCACAAATGCGATTCGCTACGCAACTGACAAACTCAACCAGGAGCTAGGTCAGTGCTTCACCTACGATGAATGTGACGACAAGCTTAACCTACTTCATAATCATTTTCGTGTGTTCCGTTGGGTCCTTCAAAAACATGGTGTTCGTCAAGATGCATACTACAATATGATGAGTGCTCCTACGCATGTATGGATTGAGCTGTTTAAGGTAATGTACACCCTATCTACGTATTGATGCCTCGCTCTCTTTTAAGCCTTTTCTTATACGGTTCCATGCAATTCATATGACATATTCATCCTTAATTTTTTCGGAAAATATGCAATGATATTCTTTAACAGAAAGAAGAACTCCCTCGAGCGTACGTGTTGTACGGAGATCTGGATTGGGATAAACTTCAGGTTCTATTTCGGGGGATGTATGATGTTCTCACAGCACCAACTACTGGACTGCGAGCATGCGGTGGCCGAACGGTTAAAGTGATTTTATTGGACGAATCTGGTAGCTCAAGTTCGGAGCCAAGTGAGCGCATTTCTGAAAGTTCGGTGAACCAAGCACTAGCTGAATCGGAATGTAATACTAGCTCCCGTATTTCAGGTACTCGTACACCAACCAGGCTCAAACGTATCCCCCGTGACGCGAGGTCGACATCATGCAGAGGATCAAATAATGCCTAATCATTCTCATTTTTTAATTGGTGATGGCACAACAGCATGTACCAACTTGTTGTTATTTGTAGTGGCCTCAATTGCAGCGTTTTGTTAGATGTTATTATGGCCTCTAAGTCTAAGAACATTTGCACGAAGCGATGAATAAGTACTAGCTACGAGTAACATGATCTTTGAATTGCTCCGAAGGTTTTCTACCTATCCAATGGTTCTTATAATTCTCCATCTACAATATCTTCTAGGGTGGGGTGTAAACCTGACACACTAATCTCGGACACGTACTAACGTCTCATACGAAGCTAAGAACTAACTAAGACAAACAAAACCACACCGTAATGAGTAAACCAACGAGGCCAATACTAGTTTCCAAAATATATTATACATAAAAATCATCGGAATCATTTTTTTCTAACCAAGCATGACAATTGCAAGCAAAGCAAAAAAAAACACAACATAAACCAAAGTTTCAGGTCAACAAACTAAACCAATAACCGAACCATGATTACTAAGAAAATGATAAAACATAAGTTTGACAAAATGTCCAACCACCAAACCAAGAAACAGAGCACTTCAACGGATGAACGGCATAAACGCGTAGGTCGGAGAATGCATTAGTCAGTTATCATGGAGCAATCATGGCCATCATCGTCGTCGTCGTTCGATGAGTCGAAACTGTATGGTTGCTCCAGTCTACCGACCAAATCCACATCCATCGCAAAAGGGTCCAGGACTTCACAGTCGCGGCCCTCGCTCTTGGAGTCCTAGTAGGGGTCACGCATGGATTCGTCCGAGTCATCCAACGGTAAGGGGTTCATAATGTTCGAGCCTAGTTGGTCATTCAGATCAGTCCCGAAGTCGATCTCTGCTGCGCATTTCCTAACGAAAACCTCATTGCACTTGCGCAGTAAAGGGAATCCATCGATCCGAAAGCATCAGTCGATATCGCTCTCCTTCGGTTCACACCATGTAAAAAATGGTTGAATCAGAAAAGTTTTTCTTTAATTTCAAAACGGTTGAATTAAGTAAATAGTAATGAATTGAAAAGCAATACGACAATATGGATATAGGGAAAAGTATTACATGCACGTTGTGCGTGAAATAGGTATCTCTTACGACCACATTACCAGACCTCAAGTCAAATCGTACACCTATGCACTGACTGAAACATACAAATACATTGAAATGAGTTTTGAGCGGGTGGATCTTCGAACGCACTACCTCCTCTGTGTACTCCTTATTCATCTTTTAGGACAACTCCTCGACAAGAAACAACCATATGATATTGAACATGTCGGGGTCATGAACGCGAACAAACCCGTGCACAAATCTCGAAGAACAGGTCGTAGGAAGCCGATTCCCCGTCTTGCGCCACAATGGTCCACGCCACATTCCACGCACACGTTGATTTCTCGCCAACACCATCTTCTCGTCCTGTGCACACAAATGCTAAAAATTAAATGAGATTTATATATATAAGCAACTACCCAATTGAGAGACTACTGTTGCGTACCACAACTAAATGTGGCCAATTCAAAAACTTTGAAACCATAAATGAGGGAGGTCGCATCTAATAAGACTGTGAGTGATGCACATAAATGAGGTGGGTGGTGGTTAGTAGTTGAAGCATCAGCATTAGATTGTATGCAATTTAATAAATTGCATTAATGACGGACAGCCTATATTCCCCCTGAATCTTTCCCTTACTGAGCACTGTTTATGTTGCAGAAATGGCCATAAATACACAACATTAATTGTGAATGAAGGACAGATAGAAACTAAAGGGGAAGATATTTATTGCAATGTTAAAGTGTTTTTTTATATGTGCATGTTATAAATGGGATTAAACTTGAATGACACTACTTTTCAAGGTGCCACTCGTGCGGCTAGATTGCCATACTCAACCATATATCTGAACATAACTATTTTTTTTTGTGCAATATTCCTCGAAGGTGGTCCAACCATAACTGATAGTGGGGTTCGACATAGTTTCACACACATACGAAACAAAACATGAAACTGCAACCCCTGAAACCTGTTCCTGGTTGCACCAAATACAAACATACATACACAAATAATAGCCTAAAAATATTCGCTAAATTACAGCCGAAGTCCAAAATAATCGAGTTTGTTAGGAATCAATCCTAGTAGCCACTACACCATATTACGGACTCGATTTTACTGATTCAAAGGCGTCCCTCGATCATCATCTTCACCATCACCGCCTTGTACTCATCGCCAATACTTTAAAAAAGGTCAAGATCCTTGTTGTTCTTGCAGAATAGCTTCGACACAGCTAATTTATCTTCTATGGTCAGGAAAGGCATTTGGTTCAGAACACACGGCCTTACGTTGTTCTTTTGCATCATGTTGAAAACCAATGCGCCGAGCCAATTCGCCTAGATGTCCCTCAGTTTTGGCACAGAATGTCTCCATCTTATCCAAAAAGCACTCCTCCAATGCATCAGCGGACTTACGTTTCTTCGGATTCTTCCTCGTGGGAGCGGAGCTACCTTCAGCTTGAATGCCAGAATTTTCGTCAGCCTCCATTCCAGGAATGTCCTGATCCAAACACACATCTAGCGTACTGAATCCCTCCTTCGGCTATTGTTCAGTACCTGTCTCAGTTGTTGTATCCGCAAATCCCTGTGCATGCTCTCTTGTAGCCCTATCCTTCCCGAATATGTCAATCCAGTCTTTGAAGTACGGCCACGTCTTATACCTCATGGACTTGTAGTTGGGGTCAAACTGCAAAACGTCAGGAATACGTCAAATAGCTAGGAGTCAAAACTAAAAAAGGAAACAAATCAATGAGAAGGAACGCAGTATAAAAGGAGATTCTTGGACTTTAACTTGTACGTGTCCACACCCTCACATGTTCAGCCCATATGTCCTCGCTCTCAACCGTGATCGTGTTACTCGAATCATTCCATCCAAACCCTGAACGACTTTGCATGAGGCTTAGTGACCCGTAGAATTTTTTCCACACGTGCATCTTCAAGGTTATATGGGGCTCCGCTTTGATGTCCATACCTGGGAAATGTTGACCCATATGCTTCTCGAGGATGAACGCGTACCCCGCCTTGAAACCATTGTCTGCTTTCCACCCCCGTACGACAAGGTCTTTTAGTCCCTGAATCAAAATGAGCTCCTCTTCAATGGACCACGTCCTTCGACTTAGACGACCCGATGAAGGTTTCGCGTAGCTCGCAGAAGATTCCATCCCTGCACTACTAAATCGGTGATGGTGATACTATCCATCGAAGTTGTTCTCGCCCAACCAATGCACAATGCTAATAACTACTACAACATGACTGATGCAATACGAGCACGAGAAATAGTAGACAAAAAGAACTTGGGAAATTTCAATGGAAGCAACATGAAAAGGGAGCAATTCGTTAAACGTACGCGTTTTACCCGCCTACAAACAATTTTGGACAGAATATCACAACCGTATGTCTAAGTGATTACATGAATGGGAAGATGATCAAACGTCAAACAAGGGAGCATTCTCCTAGACAAATTCAAAAAATAAATAAATGAGTACTACATGATAGTGAGTATTGCAGACATAATTTGTTGACATAAGTGTATCTCCGAGCTAAGATACACTCCTCCACTCCTCGTACATGGCTTTCGCAAACATATCTCGCCAGTTTGTCCACTCGTCGGATGGTTGCACTTGATCTACGAAGTCTTCCAGAGTCGCATCTTCATCTACAGCACCGGTTTCTGAGGCCTCAACAAGAACCTCAATTGGGTTTACGGCCAAAGTGGTACGAATGAAATTATGGAGTAAACAACAAGCCATAATCATTCGATTTTGGGTTGCACTGTTGTAAAATGCAGGACTCCGAAGGATAGCCCATCTCTTCTTAAGTATCCCGAACGACCTCTCAATAGTGTTACGAGCCTTTGAATGACTTAAATTGTAGAGTTCTTTGTATTTCTGAGGGCCCTCATAACCACTACCCCACTCATCTAAGTGATACCTAACACCCCTATAAGGTGCAAGAAACCCCGGACCATTCGTGTAACCACAGTCACACAGATAATATTGTCCTGGAATTATGTGAAAGTTTGGTTAAGATACAAATTTATTTCAAATTATGTCATATGAAGTATATGGAATAAAGCTAATTACATATGATATATATATATATATATATATATATATATATATAAGATGGTTGAAATTGGCTTATTTACCATTGGGTACTTTCAAACTATTTCGCCTAGTGATTGCGTCCCGTAGCACACGGCTATCTGCGGCTGATCCTTCCAAACCGGTGAGAATGAATATGCAATTCATATTTCGGTCACAAACACCTAGGACATTAACAGACACATCACCTTTGCGATTTCGATAACGGGGCTTTTCCCTAAAAGGCACCTGAACTTGAACATATGTTTCGTCCAATGCACCTAGACAGCCTTACGCATTTAAACAGAGAGAAAAATAAATGAAATAAAAGTTACGAATAGTATATTTGTTTAACGGTTCTAGGGTTTCACTAAGTTTGTTGTTGTCATTGGAATGTACCTTAAACCATTCCCAGTTTACATCGGTGCAACTTTCATCGATCTCTTTGAGGGTAACGGCTAGTAGAGGATGTAACATTAGAAACGCATCCAAGACAAGGTGAAAGTGCTTGCTAATTGTCTGTCTGGACCGAAGGAAGGCATGTTTGACAACACAATTTTATTGGTGATGGTCTAATACGAACATAAATAAAAGCGACTTGTTCGCTAACTTGTATATCACGAGAGGACAGTAGACCCCCGACATTCTCTAATAGATAACACAACCTACCGAATGCATTCCTATCTATTCGAAGTTATTCGATATAGGTCGTGTCACTTATGTCAACTAGTCTGCGTAAGTGTGAAATCTGAAGTGGTAGCCTTTCAACGAGTGGTTCGCGTACGCTGTCAAGGGATCTACGACACTTACGGTGGGTTGACACGGAATTTTTTTTATAGAAAAAAATGAGCATCAGAAAAGTCTTTATCAGTTTTAAAGTGTTTTCAATGATCAGGGCCAGCTCAATGTCATCCTCACTAAACTCCATGTCCCGTATTTTCTTATCTATATCGAATGGTGATTTGGAACAACAGGAGAAATCCAGTATTAGTTAGTACTCACACTGCCACATTGAGTAAATTACAGAATTGAAACACAAATCCTAGCATGAGCATGATCTGTTCTGTTCTGTAACTGGGGTAATGAAAGGCTGGTTATGTATCGTAGCAGGAAATTGTCGTTTCAAGTTTTTAGTCACATCAAATCCGTAATAATAAAGTCTCCCTATTGGACATAAAATAATGCCAGATATTGAATCTAGACATACCACGCATAGTGTGACACATGTCAAATGTTTATGTCAATAGGAGGTTGGGTACACCCATCATATCCTGGACTTCAAATACACGACTCGGTTACGAGTCCCAGTGATGCCTCTCACCCAATATATATGACTCAATCACGTACCACAGTTAAATAATCATGATTTCAAATGACCGCCCAAACACAAGCAAAGACCTTGTTTCTAACACAAAATTAATGTAGTACAAGATAACATAACCAACCACAACGGTGGATAGGCTGAAGACTATCACAATGCAAATTGAGAGCACAAATTCATTTACGTCACATCCACTTTCTTTAAAACATAGTTAACAGCTAAGTTTGTGCAGGTACAATAAGATATTCATCAGATTCATATAACATACAAACCGTTACCTAATCTCTACTTGTAATGAGCACAGAGAAATGACTTGTTAAGACATTAGGCATCACGGTAAATTATATCCACACAATTGTAGATACAAAATTATTTGTAACACAAAGCACGTTTAACACATACTTGTGTGTACGCACAATTGAAGAAAAAACCCACCGACAAACTAAAGATCACCCAAGCCCAGTTTGAAATTGTATTTGAACAACGGATGAACTGCCACCACTGCAAGCACAATACAAACCCACTTATGGCGTGTAGATAATATAATTGATGAAGTTAATAATATTGCATAAATCAGACGAAATTCGATCAGCGTAACTGACACTATGTACAAATATGTATTGATATCAAAAAATAAAAGAATCACATAAAAAAAAAAGAACAATCCTAAACTGGCACACATAGAAGGCCTTATAATTACCAATCCTTCGGAAAACGACTCATTCCATTGAACTGCCAAAAAAAGTTAAAACGAAACAAAATGAATTACAAGAGAAGGTACGGGCCTCTTCCAGATCTCTAAAAATCTTGTCGCCGCATTAATCGCCTATAGGCCTCGAGTGGCTCGTGGTAATTCTCTCATCGGAATTTTCTTCGCGGCGTGTAGGGTTTGTCCGCCTGAATCTCGACAAAACGGCGCTTCTTCCTTCCTCCCGATGCTCTAGGGTTTGTGTGACTGCTTAATAATATGCTGTGTTGTAATGGTAATTCAATGGTCAACAGAGGGCAACATGGACATTTGCGAGGCACATTTGGGAGAATGGATGTAATTGTAGTT
The DNA here is from genome assembly GCA_014905375.1 of Phtheirospermum japonicum. Lineage (NCBI taxonomy): Eukaryota > Viridiplantae > Streptophyta > Magnoliopsida > Lamiales > Orobanchaceae > Phtheirospermum > Phtheirospermum japonicum. The sequence continues at coordinate 428,833 of BMAC01000527.1, read as the reverse complement.
GGTTAAATAAAATGGGATTTGACAATGCGAGGGGTCCGACCGGGATGGCTCAATCTCATAAACATTGGACTAAGCCCGGGCTGGGAAACACATCCCGTACTTATGAATACGTTTTCAAACGTATGACCGGGTGGGATATCCCACCCAGTTCTATCCAATCTATCTTTACAAACGCACCCATAGATTATTATTCTATCCCTCGATGATTGATCACTCTACAAGTTATAATATATAATGTCGTCTAAAAGGATCGTTTCCAAAATCCCAAGATTTATAAAGGCTCTGTACAAAATTTAAAAAGTACGGATATATGGATACGTTTAACTCACAAATTATAATATATATAAAATAGGGGCCTTCTACGGTGCCTTCACGGCACCATTCCCCACTTAGTGGGGTGCATTTACAACCATTATATCAATTTTAGATTTTTTAGATTAAGAGATCTATGGTTGTAAATGCAGGCGGGGTGGGGGACATGGTGCCCTTACAGGCACCGTAGAGTTTTCCTATAATATAACATGATAATGGATTACGATACGAAAATTTTTTCTAATTCGAAATATCTGTACTTTTTAGATTGTACATAGAATCATAATATTTTATTAAATAAATAATATAAGTGTTATTAATAAACACAATAAATCACCAATATTAAGTATATTCATTAAAATATAAGAAAAAATAACATTAAATCAAATCAAATAATGGAAGTTCACAACCTTCCGCCTTTAGATTTTATAAATCCTAAATKCATAACACAAATCTATTAAAAACTATATTTTATAAATCTGATTGAAAAAACTAGGAATACATATCAAAGAACTATAAAATATAAACAATAGTACTTAAAAAAATTAAAAAAATACATAATCACAAAAAGAAAAATTCATCTGAAATTTGGAAAATAATAGTGAACATTAAATTGTACTTTTGTTTGAAACAGATCCTGGCGTGATGCAAGTGGATATTTCTTTTTATGTCTTTTAGGATTTAAAATCAAAATTAATAGCAGTCTAGAAACAAATTTGCAAAGTAATAAATATATACTAGTTTAATACCCGTGTATTACACGGGATTTATCAAAAGATAAATATACAAAATATTTGCGATAATTACAAATTTTTATTAAAAATGAGAAATTCAAATGATGTATTCTCAACTCTTGCCTTGTACATGTCTAATTTATTTATTATTATTATAATTATTAAATTTTTATTTCATGCTTAGATTCAATTCGTTAATAATTTATTTACATACTTATAAAAATTCAAAAGAAGTCACATTTTAAACCCGTGCCTAATCTCTACTT
>BMAC01000527.1:385823-425997 GCA_014905375.1 Phtheirospermum japonicum | reverse complement strand
AAGTAGAGATTAGGCACGGGTTTAAAATGTGACTTCTTTTGAATTTTTATAAGTATGTAAATAAATTATTAACGAATTGAATCTAAGCATGAAAATAAAAATTTAATAATTATAATAATAAGTAGAGATTAGGCACGGGTTTAAAATGTGACTTCTTTTGAATTTTTATAAGTATGTAAATAAATTATTAACGAATTGAATCTAAGCATGAAAATAAAAATTTAATAATTATAATAATAAAATATTTGCGATAATTACAAATTTTTATTAAAAATGAGAAATTCAAATGATGTATTCTCAACTCTTGCCTTGTACATGTCTAATTTATTTATTAATTATTATAATTATTAARTTTTTATTTYMATGCTTAGATTCAATTCGTTAATAATTTATTTACATACTTATAAAAATTCAAAAGAAGTCACATTTTAAACCCGTGCCTAATCTCTACTTATTAATTATTATTACGTTATTTTGTATTTTAATGTTTAGATTAAATTCGTTAATAATATTACTTACATACTTTGAAAACATAAACGAATGTCATACTCTCAACTCGTGTACCATTGTATCGATGTCTAATCAATATTTAATAATAACGGGAAAACCCGCATAAAATTGAGTTTGGAAAAATGTAAAATATACAACACCCGAGTGTTACATGTGAATATGTGATATAAAATATTAAATTTATAAGACACTGATAATTCTATAATATACAACACCCGCGTGTTACATGTGAATATGTGATATAAAATATTAAATTTATAAGACACTGATAATTCTATTGAAATAATGTCGTGCATCTAACTTGTAGTATATGTACTATTATTTTAATTTCTTTTTTTTCCTGCGTAAGATACTAATTTATTCGTGTAGATATATAATATATATGTATCTATGCATTATATTATAATTAGATAAAAAGATTTAGAATATAAATGTAAAATATACAACACCCGCGTGTTACATGTGAATATGTGATATAAAATATTAAATTTATAAGACACTACATGTGAATATGTGATATAAAATATTAAATTTATAAGACACTGATAATTCTATTGAAAAAATATCGTGCATCTAACTTATAGTATATGTAATATTATTTTAATTTCTTTTTTTTCTGCGTAAGATACTAATTTGTTCGTGCAGTTATATAATATATATGTATCAATGCATTATATTTGAATTAGATAAAAAAATTTAAAATATATTTAATATTTATTTTTCTAGGCATAATAATTTAGTATTAGTATTAGTATTACGTTATCTTTTTTGTTTCATTTTGTTTTTGTTTTTTGTTTGGTGTAACAATAGGTTTTCATATATATTTTTAATATTATTTTAAATTTATTATATTGGGATTAGATAAAAAACTTTAAGTTTATATTTTATATTTATTTCTCTTTTGTAATAACTTTATATAACTGATATTTTTCTTATATAAATATTTATAATTATAGTAAAGTTATTTCAACTTTTATTGTAAATAAAAATTAATTCAACTTATATATGTTTTTCCTAATTAGATATAATTTTTTTATATTTTTATATTAAAAGAAAAAAAAAGTAAGATATTGAATTGGACAAAATATGTTAAAGAAAGTATTATAGTAGGTAAGATGTAATAAAAAAAATATTGAATTAGACAAAATATAATATTAGGAAAGTATTGAAGTAGGTAAATATATAAAAAGGAGAAAATACCAAATTTATAGTTAATATATCATAATCTAACCAAACTATTTAAAATTTCAAAAATAAAATATTTCAACTTTTATTATATATACAATTGATTTAATTATTTTCATAAATAAATTTTATTGTAATTAAAATTTCTTCACATGTAATTTGTGTTTTAATTAAAATAACTAATTTATATTTTTCCACTAATTATATATGACTTATTTATATTTTAATATTAGGAGTATAAAAAAAATTATTGAATTAGACAAAATATAATAAAAGAAAACTATTAAGTTAAGCTAAATATAATAAAGAGAAAATATCAAATTAGGCAAGATACAATAAAAGAGAAATATTAAATTAAGTATATATTAGACTTGTACATAGAATCATAATATTTTATTAAATAAATAATATATTTTATTAAATAATATCATGTTATATTTTATTAAACTAGTATAATGTTATTTTTCTTTTATACTAAATTATAAAATATCTTCATAATACTACTACTGAAAATATTACACTTTATAACAAAAATTAGTAGATAATATCTAAATTAGTTATTTTAACTAAAATAAAAATTAATTTAGTATTTTTCCTTTTTTATATATTTACAAACTAGTAATTATATTACAATAGCACATCTCACCCCAAACATGGAACAATATCTCGAATCAGATATAACTACTCACTCCAAATGTATTTAAATAAAAATAAAAATTCAACCTCCAAAAATTTACCTAATTTCAACAAGCATAAAATTACAAAATATATATATATATATATATATATATATATATATATATATATATATATATATATATATATATATTGTAACATAGTTCATTGGTGTAATTTGAAGGTGCCCCTGGACCTGAATGACATGTCCCACGCGGCGGATCAACGTCGAAACGTCGAATTTCTTCCTTTTAGTTTTCGCGTCGACTTTCTCATCTGAATGTGCCAGTATTTTACCGTTGTAGAAGATGGCAACTTTGACAACATGAGTTTTTATTTGATGAGTTTGAGAATTTGTTTTGAGGGGATTATTATTATTTGAGTCGATTTTATTTTTACGAGTAATGACATTTTAGACCATTTCAATTAAAAAATTAGTAAAAAACATCTTTTGTTGATTCATGAGCATAACAGAATCTTATCTTTAAAAAATCAGTATTTTTAATCACTCCTCTTTCTAAGGTTAATAACTTATCGTTATTTGATTTTGTGAAAGTTTCCAAAGGACAAATTCTGCAGCCAACCTTATCCCATTGCAGCCAATGAAATCAAATAAAAAATCGTAATAAGCCCATGTGATGCACACTGCTAGACCACAACTTGAACTAAGCCGGTAGGCACATTTGGACTATAAAATATACCCTGCCCATTCCAGTTTTGGTATCAACAAAAAAATAAAAAAGCTCATTACAATATGCTCCTTCATCATTAAAAATAAGCTTCTCCTTTGTGCAAATAGTAGCAATTATGGCCACCACTGTTTTCCTGAAAGACGCGAAGCTCCGACAGCTGGCCCAGCTTATCCGCAACCATGAAGTCAACAACTTACGCAACATCAAATTCAACTCATCAGGGGAAGAAGCCCAGTACCTTGGGATGGCCAACGATAACTGGTTTGCCGTCGAGAAACTACTCGACGATTGCAATTCGCTAGCGGAGAGGTATAAGGGCGATCGTGTCCGAAGCTCCATCTCCGGTCAGATCCTCAGCTACACCGAGCACTCCCTCAACAACGCGCTCCAGCTCTTCAGGAACTACACCCTGAGAAAGGACTATCTCGACAAGATGGCCGAACACCACAACCAGCTCTTCCAAGCGCTCGAGAAGCTCAACACTTCGAGCCAAGGTGATGTCCTTGAGTTCACCCAATCCATTCGGGAATACGACAATATGACTCTGAGCTTCATGCGTCTAAACCTCAACTCGCATGCTTCTGCCCAGTACTCGGAGTATCTCATGCAGACCGGGGTTGGCTTTGATGAACTTGTCAAAAGGTAGTAAATAATATTTATTTATATGCACTAACAATGGCTTAGCCCGAAGATCTTTTTCAGCTCTTTATTTCTACTTTTAGATTTGCAATTAACAGTAATATATATGTGGATGCAGTAACCAAGTTAAGTTGGGGTATGGGGGAGCGTTTGAGAACTTAGAAGACGAGCAGAAGCTAGAAGTGTATGCGGAGATAATCGATATATCGGGCAGGATGAATGGACTGGGCCTCAGCGAGGGGAAGGAGGGAGACGAGGGCATGGTAAAGGTGGATCGATCAACCATATCGTATGGGAGGAAGAAATCGAAATGGGGTTCAGCAGGCCTATTCCTGTTGGATATCGGGGTGGTAGTATGGGACGTGTACTCGTCAGGGCACACCATCACGGAGGCTGCGAGGGCGGGGGTGGTGGCAGCAGCGGAACATGGAGGGGCGGCACTGGGGAAGGTAGTCGGTGCGGCCATAGTATCTCTTACTGGCAAAGCAGCTGGCACGCTGTTCGCCACCGCTGTCGGGCTGGCCGCGGGTTTTGTGGGGGCTTTTATCTTCGGAGCGGTTGCCGGGCTTCTGTTCGATCTGATTTTCGGTTCTGGTGGGCAAAAACCAATTCCGACCGAGGGCTTTATCGTCTACGTGGCTCCCATGCCTAACGGCCACGATTTGGCCAAACAAATTTATTAAATAAATCTTTTGTCAAGGTCTCGCGTGTGAGTTTTACTTGTGTTCTTATCTAGCGGGTTCGGGCTTTAGGATCCGCACTTGTCTCTTTCCATTTGGTTTTATTTTGTTAGTGGTTTCTTTCACGGAATAAAGAGAATTTTCACAAATATATAATAAAAGTTTTGAAATTCTCGAATACTGTAATGAACTTGTACAAAAATAAATGTTAGTCATAGTGTCAAAGCATTCATACTAATATTTATGTAAATAAGTAAAACTCTGTAGAAGAGCACTTTTAAATAATTTATTGAATAAACTCATAAAACGTGATCTTAAACCAGGAATAATATTACTAGAGATAAGAGAATTATTTTACAAATTATAAAAATAAAAGCATCTAGTAATATATGAAAAACTTTTAAATGAACTAATCGTTCTAAACATTATTGAATAGCTCGTAAAATCTTCAAATTTGAACAAATACAATTTTGAAGAGCTCTCAAACAATGAACGATATATCTCGTATGCTTTAGTGATCTTTCTGTTTTTCTCTCTCTGCAATTTTCGTCCTTCATCAAGAGCCAATACTTCAACGTACAAACTTCCTTGAAAAATTCCTAATTTCACAAAACAAAGTTTAGATAAACATATTGAGATATTAAGTAGATAAGTACTAATAAAAGACTTATTAATATAAATGACTCAAATTATTTGCTAAATTAATTTACTTAACTTTCTAACAAACTTAAGTGTCTAGAATGCAAATAAAACTTCAAAAATAAATCGGTAGGAAATAATTTCAATCAATCTCCCCCTTTTGCCTTTATGAACAAAAATCACTTTAAACAACTCTCACTGAGTTACATAGCTCATAAACTACCCTTGAATGGCCGAGTTCTGCCAAAACGTTAGCACAAATGACAATAACAATAGTAATAACAAAATCGATTAACAAAAAAAAAAACTATTAAACAACAAATATTCAGAAACAAAATATAGCCAAAACCAAGTTTAGAAGTACCACAAGAATAACTTAATAAAAAACATAAAAATAGAAAGATACAAGAATCACTTAAGTGCCACTTGGTCAGGTACTACTACGAGTCTGGTTCCTCATCGAGCGTCGTGGAGTGGTTATAAGCGCACCATCGTCATCATCATCAGCAGCCTTCTTCTTTCCTTTGTCTTGACCACAACCAGTGCTAACACCTTCTTCACCTTCTCCCTCTTTTTGACCAGAATGCAAAAGGAGTGCCTTCGTGTAAAACGCCGGCAAAGTTATCAAACTCAGGTGTACCTGTAAATCAGAAAAAGCAATAGGTACAAAGTTATTTGTGTAGTGACACCAGAACTAACATCCTTAGCAGTGGCATCACCTTGGTCGTCCGACTCATCATCTGAAAATACTAGTGGTAGATCAATAACACGATTTGTCCCCTCAAAATGCTTATGACTGAGCCCAAAGAAATCAGGTTCCCCACTGAAGTGCTCCTCACCAAAATGCTGCAGCCCTTGATCTGCCAAAATTGTGTAGATAAGAGAGGGGAAGGGTAGTCCGACTTTGGTTGCGGATGAATTGGTAAACTTGGTCACACAGTCGAACACAGTATGGCCAAAGTTGAATCGCATCCCTGGCCCTATTTGAAATAGAGCATGTGCTTGAGGTCGGGTCACCTTTATGGTGTTTGTAGTCGGCACCCAGTTACAAACAACCACCTTATGAAGAACAGAGTACAAAGAGGTGAGATGTAAACTAAAAAACATTTTGGCCACTTCTGCACTCTCCCACCAGTGATGGATTTTGAAACCTCGTCAAAGTCGTACACGATATTCATTCCCGAAAAAGGTATTGATGATAGAGAGTGTGAATAAAAAGACTTTTTATCTAACAAACACTTTACCATAGTTTTCAGACAGTTGGTTCGATATAGAGGGAAGCATATTTGCATAAAATTCAAGAACAGTCTCCCTCACGTATGCATTAAAAGTTGTCACAGTAGAAGATAGATCTTTTCTACTAAAAGATTTATTCAAATTTTTCTTCTCAAAGAGTCCGAAATCTACCCTTCTCTCATTAATAAACGCACGATTTTGTAATGCATTAAAGTGTTCTCTAGCTTCAGTAGTGTAAAAGCGAGGTGCAAAAGCATTACTTACCTCAATCTCCCCATCATCATAATCAACCTTCATGTCAATACTGTTTTTTTCATTAGATTCATCTTCTGTCTCCAGTTGGTTCTTCAAGATCCACTGGACAAACCTCAAAATCGCCATCATCAGATATATCTGAGGCAGTGGAGCTTTCGAAAGAGGAGCAGGTGGTCATAGTCAGAATAACAGGAGGCACACGTAGCAAGCCAAAATCCTTACTCTACAGTGGTGTGCCAACATCTTCACCAAAACGAGTCTCCTCAATTGAGATAGTCCTTTTAGACGACTTACTCGAGGTTGGTGGTGAGTTTGAAGTAACTGAACTAGGAGCCACTGATGCAGAGGGCATAAGGGTTGATGAAGCTTGAGCAGGCTCCTTAGACTTTCCCAACTTCATCAACACCGACGCCAAAGAAGCATCTTCATCAGACAACAGTTCTTCGCCTCCAGTCTCCTCTGGTCCAGAGGTAGGTGCAACCATATTTTGAGGAGTCAACCTGTACCGTTTTGCTCTTAACTGGCTCAACTGTTCATCATCTGAGTCAGTGAAGAAAGAGGTGGTAGGAATTTCTTATTTTATAGCAATTGATCCTTCAAGAGGAGCATAGTCAGAGTCATCACTGTCCGTCTTATATACCACTCCCTCCTCGATAAAATGCATACTCTCTAACGAAACTCATCGATCTCCATTTGACCTGCTCTTTGGAACTGCCTTCGGTAAGAATCCAGGCTCTACCCCTCGAAGACGTCGAGACCTTTTTAGTAGTGGGTTCCCAACTATCCCAAAAGTTTCTGCAATAAACTTCAAATTGGGCGGATTATCAACATTAATTTTATTACCTTAGTTCCTTGGAAAAATGGTAGCATAAGGTTCAGCCGAATATGAAACCGGAACCAGATCTAAGGCAAGAGTCGGGTTGAAATTGGGAAGATGTTCAACAGGAGCACTTGATTCTTCAAAACCACCTTTTTTAGGGCAAGGTTTTTGGATGGATCCACCAACATCAGTCTCGAAGGTAGAGGCAGCAATATGCTCATCACGAACGTCTAGGGGCACTGTTTTACATGTAATTGTGGTATTTTTCTCGTGTTTAATGTTAGAGTTTAATGTTGTTTATAGTAGTTTTGAGTCGAGTTTCATTAGGATGTTAGGTTGTTCTCTTGTTTTAATGTTTTGAGCCTTATGTATCCGATATTAGTGATGTTTTTATGATTCTTAGTATTTTATGTTCAAAATTCCTATTTCATAGGTGAAGGCATCGAGGCCCAAGTCAGCCCTTAAGCCAAGACGTGCCAGGATGTGCCAAAATCTGTGCCAAGGGCAAGCTCCAAAGTTTCTGGAATGATAGTCAATCCTTGCCAAGGCACGCCAAGACTCACGCCAGGCTCCCTGGCGCAAGAAAGTGCCCTTGGCAAGCCCCCTTGCCAAGCTCCCATGCCAAGCCCCAACGCCATGCCTTGCCAAACTCCCTTGCCAAGCCCCAACCCCATGCCTTGCCAAGCTCCCATGCCAAGCCCCAACGCCATGCCTTGTCAAGCTCCCAAGGATGCCCCACACCATGTCAAGGACGCCCCACACCATGTCAAGGATGCCCCACACCATGCCAAGCCTCGCCACGCCACGCCAAGTCGCGCCCAACATCAAGCCAAAGGGTCATTTTGGGTCAAACCTTCGTCAAACCCATGAAATTCAAGCATATAAGGCTAATTTGACCCATTTACCCTTAGTTAAACCTAGTATAAATAGTTGTTAGATGAATTTTTGGAGGATATCAACTCTCCTCCCATCTCTTGCATGGGTTTGGGATTTAACTTCTCTCTCTAGTTGTTAGATTTAATTTCAAGCTTTTTCTTGGGTTTGTAAGCTCAAGAAGAATTCAAGTCATCACTTGGATTTTATTTTGGATTGTTATTTCATTCAAGTTTGTTCTTCGATTTAAATAAGTTTTTCTTAATTTTCTTCATTGTTCTTCAATTTATGCATTTTGCCTTATCTCTTAGATTTATTGTTAGATATATGATTTGGTTTATAGAATCTAGTTGAGTGACACACCTTGATCATAGATCGGGTCCTTAATCGTTTTTATTTTAAGTATTTCATATGCTTTATTTTGGATTTTATCCTCATACATGGTTTTATATTGAATCCTAGATCTACTCTTCGTTCCTAATTATTTTCTAAAAAGCTTTTAACTTTCCCGTCAACACTTATTGCTCTTTCTATTGGTGCTTTCGATTTTTGTTAATTTGCATTATTTAGGATTTTATGATCATGCATGCATAGTTGTACCTTAGGCTTTCATGCTTGTACTTTGTTGTTTCTTTGCTTTTTATTGCTTATTTTGATTATTGCTTGCAATTTCAATATGGCATACGCACGAGGCATCCGAAACACTTGCTTTACTTTTCATAGTTCGTCATAGTTTTTTGTTTATTTTCATTTATTTTCGCTTTCCTTTAATTTCACAAGCTAAAAACTCATTGATCCCTACAATCAATCGAATTCCGATAATACCAAGCCACAGGAACCTTATCTATACTACACCCACAAAAACTTGTAAAACAAGCACGTATCTCGGCAGTGGAATGGAATCAACGCCGACCTTTGGTGTTTTCAGCAACTCCGATAGCAAAGGAGTGTATCTTTTGGAGGATTTCTCCTTTTTCGGACTCATTTTTTTGAAAAATGGCTTGCGGGAATCTGAGAAGTCACTTCTGTGAATTGGCTCTGACCAACAAGAGCAAACCTGACACCTTTATCTCAAAAAAATAATAATAATAATAAATGACCGGTTTGCTTAGTGTGTTAGTCGGAGAAGAGGCCAAATAAAATAAAATATAAAGGGACCAAGAGGAAACCTAAGAAATCGGAAGTACCTTATCACACACCCCCTTATTAAATAACATACTAACACTAGAACTAAACATACTCGAATCAAGAATGAACATAAATAACTCTTTATCTATAACATCTCGACTTTAACCCACAAGACAAAATGACTTCAAAATAATAACAAAATCTGAGTAAGAAAAAAATAAAATATTTTTATGAGCATATCTTCACTTATAAGAACCATACCAACAAAATTCACCAAACATGCATGTCTTAATTTTATATCTAAAAAATGACCTAATAAAAAAAACACGTAAAATTCCCAATTGCAGTAGGATGTTGGTTCTTATGTGATGACACTGGAACTGATATTCGATTAACAAAGTCAATGAGTCGACAATCCTTAACTCGGTTAATGATTGTGTCATTTACATTGTGTTTGAGGATTTTGTGTCCAGGAGTAAAGGAACCTCCACTCAATCAGCATAAGAATAAGCTGAGAACATGATTTTCAAAATTTTGCATAATTTGCATAATAAATCTTCATCCATACTTGGATGGCTGGGACATCCTTCAAACCACTGTACATCAGTTTTTTAGCGCACAGAGAGAAACAACGGTTTCTACGAGAGTCGGCCCACAATTGTCTGTTTCAAATTTTTCAGAACCTTTTTGACATCACATTTGAAGTACAATAACTTCCTGCAATTTAGTGTAATTCAAGCTCTAATGTTTGTTATGAAATAAAACAAAAAAATCCATTTCGTAAACAGTATGCTGCAGCTGATGTTACTAAGGATGCTGCAGCATATCCAGTAACATTTTATTGAGCAACACATAAGTCGAGAGATTTCCTTAATTTGGAAAATCCCTCGTAGTCTAATTCTTTGGTGAATATGCCAGCAAGTTGATTTTCAGTTCCAATATGCTCAATACTCACAATATTTCTCTCAACCAAATCTCAAATGAAATAATGTCTAATGTCTATGTGTTTTTTGCGAGAATGTTGTATTGAAGTTTTAGAGATGCCAATGGCACTTTAGCTATCACACAAGACAGTATGAACATCACTTTGTACCCCATACTCCTTTATCATTCGTTTCATCTAGAGTAGTTGAGCACAAGTGAATCGAAATTTTTCACACTTACTTTTTATTAGAAAAGTTCGTCCGTAAGAGAACGGAGAAATTGTAAGTGAAAAGCTTGACTCGAGTCGAATCATTCGAGGAAGACTAATCAGAAGCAATTCTCATGTTTGGTTCACGAATGAGAAAAAACAAAAAGCTATTCTAAACACGCGGTCAAATTTTGATTTTTAAAGTTGTAATAACCAAGACGATGATTTAAATGACGAGAAACAAAATTGAAAACTTTGAAAAGATTAATAAAATGGGGGTCTAAGGCTCTAGAATCGTCTCCACGATCAATTGACATTTGATCGAACACTTAATCTAGGAGTTGAGGTTATCAATCACAACTTGTAGATCAAACACCCAACAATGCCAATTGATGATTCTAAACTCATCTAAGCACTAGACCCATAAATTATAACTAACAATCATCAAGAAATACAATAATACAAATTCAAAACAAGCATGAACATAATCGAATAAAAAGCTTGGAAGAAAATAACAATGGAGAAATAAACCTTAAGAACAACAATTAACATCGTATAAATATCTGAAAATCAAACATCTAGAATCATGAGATATTGAAACAAAATAATAACATCACAAACCCAACAAAAATACATAAACAAAGCAACAAGAAATTGTAATAATTAAAGAAAGGAAATTGGAATCTTACTAATAAACAATGGAGAATCCCATCGTTCAAACGAGAAATCTGTGAATTTAGACTATTTTACATCCTACATCCAATATCCAAGCAAAGCTCAAGAAATATTCTATTAAATCTAAAAGCTGAAAATGGAAATGAAGAAATTGGTGAAATGAAATGAAGAGAAAATGAAGAACAATCTTGGGTTTCAAACTCTAAGGGGTTCAAGATGTTTTATTTCTAAAATGAAATGTTATATTTATAGGGGTGAAAGTGTGGGCAAAATAGTATTTTTACCATAAATGGCCAAAATTGGCCTGACCATCGATGCTGGAAAATGGCCTCGTCGATGGCGCATCGATGGTGTATCAACTGGGCGTCCACGGAGAATCGATTGGGCATTGATGCACAAGTCGATCGATGGTTTTTCTTCGCGGGTTCGAGTCATGTTTTCGTCAAATCGAGCCAATTGTGATCCTCGAGAACGCTCTTAGGTTTGACCGACTACCCTAAAATACAGGAAGGTAAAATAATAAAAAAAAATCTACAAAAAGTAAAAGAGAAATATGAAAACGCTACGAAAATGCAAAATAATGAAAATAGGATAAAATATGACTAAAACCCAAATAAAGCGCACAAGACAAGATACAATACATACAAAAGTCACACACAAATATGTACAAATCAAAAAGTGCTGACAGCTACATATTCGGCTTCAGCTATTGACAAAGACACACGATTTTATTCTTTGCTATACCAAGAAACAAGATTATTTCCTAGAAAAAAACAACCCCCAGTCGTACTTTTCCTATCATTAACATCACCTGCCCAATCGAAATCACTGTACCCAACAAGATTAAAGTTAGTATCGTTAGTATACCAAATTCCTAGATTATATGTGCCAGCAACATATCTAATTATGCGTTTTAGTGCCTTTAAGTGAGTATATTTAGGATTTGACTGATATCGATCATATAAACACACACTATACAAAATGTCAGTTCAACTTTCAATTAAATACAAAAGACTGCCTATCATGCTTCTATAAACTGTGTGATCAACACTTCACTAACATCATCTCTAGACAGTTTTTGACTTGACCCCATGGACGTTTTCACATGCTTAACATTTTCCAAACCAAATTGTTTCAAAAGATTTTTGGCATAAGATTGAGATACAAAAATGCCATTGCTATACTGTTCAATTTGCAGTCCTAAGAAGAAAGATAACTCACCTTCCATTCCAAAGGTAGTACACATGCTTTTCACAAATTCTCTAAGCAGTTTGTCACAAGTGGATCCAAACACGATATCATCAACATAGATTTGAGCAATTAGTATCGCGCATTCTCTTTTCAAAATGAAATATTTTACCAACTTCACCACATTTAAAACTCATTTGAAGAAGATGTTGAGTAAGACTATCATATCAGGCTCTAGGAGCTTGCTTAAGACCATAGAGAGCCCTTTTTAATTTGTAAACATAATGAGTTTTATGAGGATCTTCAAAATCTCTAGGCTGCTCAACATATGCTTCCTCATTTAAAAGAGCTTGGACGAATAGCGGCACTGAGCAGATTCGTTTCACGATCAACGGAGAAGAGCTTGCCATTTTTCCAAGCTTTACGGAAAAGAGTCTCGTTCCAGTGGGACGAGAAATGCCAAGACGCATTTCAGAAGCTAAAGGAATACCTGGTCAGGATGTCGCTGCTTACCAAGCCTGTTCAAGGGGAGCCCTTAATTTTATATTTATCTGTGGGAAAGCAAGCAGTTAGCACGGTCCTGATCAGAGAAGAGGGAAAACCACAAAGGCAAGTATATTATTTGAGCAAGATCTTGCACGATGCCGAGCTGAGATATGTTGAGGCGGAAAGAGCCATGATGGCCTTGGTCGGAACGGCTCGCAAACTCCGCCCTATTTCCTTTCGCACAGCGTGGTAGTCAGAACTAACTTACCCTTGAAGGCTATCATGGATAAGCCGGAGGCTTCAGGGTGTTTGGTGAAATGGATAATTGTACTTAGCGAGTTTGACATTGGTTTCTAGGCACGAACGGCAATTAAAGCTCAGGCTCTAGTTGATTTCATGCAAGAGATGACTAGTTCTCCCGAGGAGGCAAAGGAATGGACAATCTACACTGACGGTTCTGTCGGCAACCTTGGATGTGGTTCGGGGATATTACTGATAAACCCGGAGGGAGTAACTACGGAATATGCAGTACGCATGAATTAACCTTTATCCAATAATGCGGCAGAGTACGAAGCCCTGCTGAGAGGAATCCAGATGGCACAAGACCTTGGAGCTGATCGTGTACTTACACGAGTTGATTCACAACTTATATGTAAACAGATCGGGGGAGAATTTGAGCATCTCCAGAAATACTTGACGCAATTTCATGAACTGGCTAGTAGTATGAACTCTTTGACAGTTAATCAGCTTCCAAGAGGGGAGAACGACCGAGCTGATTACTTGGCCAAGATTGCCAGTTCGGCCACAAATTGCCAAGAAAAAGTAATCCCGCTCCTGATGGCCTACCGAGAATTTGGAGAAGAAGAGATACACGCCTTGGAAGAAAGGACAGATTCGCGTTATCCGGTAAGGACATACTTAGAGAAAGGAGATCTACCGGATGGCAAGAAAGAAGCAGCGAATGTTAGGCTCATGTCATCTCAATTTTGCTTAATAAAAGGAGAGATGTTTAGGAGAGGATTCAGATAGCCCCTTTTACAATGTGTAAGCCAACAAGAGGGTGCCCACCTTCTCAAAGAAATCCATGAGGGTTGTTGCGGTAATCACATGGGAGCAAGGACCCTGTCCAGCAAGATAATGAGAGGCGACTAATTTTGGTCATTGCTGCAGAGAGATGCTGAGGACTTTGTTAAGAGGTGTGGCAAATGTCAGAAAACGTCCCCCCTAACACACCGACCAGCAGAGGAGCTCATGACGATGAGATCCCCTTGCCCCTTCGCGAAATGGGGAATTGACTTGGTCGGGCCATTTCCTACGGCCCCAGCCCAGAAGAAATTCTTGATCGTAGCCATCGATTACTTCGGTAAATGGGTAGAGGCCGAGGCTCTGGAAAAGATTACAGAGGACGTAGTAATGGGCTTCATATGGAAAAATATGTATGCCGATTTGGCATTCCTAGGATCCTCATTTCTAATAATGGAACACGGTTTGTTGGAGCCAAGATCAGGACCTGTGTTTTGCATGTAATTGTTGTATTTTTCTTATTGTTGATAGTTAGGGTTTAGTGTTGTTTTTAGCCATTTTGAGTCAATCTCATTAGGTTTTCGGTCATTTCCTCGTTTTAGCATTGAAAATTGATTTATGCTTTGCTTGATGACAATTCATGGGTTTTGAATTCAAATTCCTATATTGTAGGTGGCACGAAGTATCGGACCGGCTCTAAAGTTGTTGAGGATCGAGTTGAGGCGTTGAAGCTATAGAATACGTGACGAAATGAAGGAATCAAGGCCAGTCGACTGCCCGTGCGACTGCCCGACCGAATGCCCGGACTGCCCGCAGTCGATCGACTGCACTCCAGAAAATCGACTGATCAACAGAGAGTGCGGCATATTGGCAAGGCAATCAATCGACTAGCCGTAGTCGATCGACTGATCCTGGGGAAATCGACTGAGCACGCCAAAATTCAACTGATCAACAGAGAGCTGTGCAAAATGGACAGGCAGTCGATCGACTGCCCATAGTCGATCGACTGAGAATCCGGGAATCAGCGCGTTTTGACGAGTTTGCCCCTGCTAATAACTATAAAACACCACATCTTGACTTGAGAAAGGATTCACTCATTCCCCAACTCTTGCATGAGCCTTGGGATTAATTTTCTCTTCATTTTTCTCTAGATCTACTTTCTCTCTCTTAGGTTTTAGATTTAATCTTCAAGCATTCCTTGGGTTTGTAAGCTCAAGATGAATCTAAATACTCCTTTGGATTAGCACTTTCATTATAATTCAAGCTTTGGGATTCTCCATTTAATTTTAGTAAGCTTTCCTCTTAATTTCAAGCTTTGTTCTTCATTTCCATGCTAGTTCTTCATTTTATACTTTTTGTCTTAGCTACTTGATTTCATGATGAAACTTGTGAATTGATTATGGATTCTAGTTGAGTGACACATCTAGGCTATAGATCGGGTCCTTGATCATCTTGATTTTGAGTTTTTCCATTGCTTTATTTTGAATTAAATTTCCATGCATAATTTTATAATGAATCTTAGATCTACTCTTCGTTTCTTGTTATTTTCTTTCAAGATTTAGACTTTTACATCAACTTTTATTGCTCTTTACTTTGGTGCGTTCAATTTTTTTCAATTTGCATTATTTGAGTTTTCATGCATGGTTGTACCTTGTGCATGCATGGTAGTACATGGTGAAACTTTGCATTCTCTTGCTTATTTTCTTATTTGCTTTGCATTTTCAATTGAGGCATACGATCGAGGCATCTGACCAACTTGCAATTTCAATTCCTAGCTTAGTTTAGTTATTTTATTTGCTTTATTTTCATTTTCCCTTTATTATCCCAAGCTTAAAACACTTTGAATCTTCAATTGAATTGAAGTCCGATAAACCGAGCCATGAACCCGTTGATTCATTTCAACACCACGAAAACTCTAACTTCAAAATGGCGCCGTTGCGACACGGCTTGGTTAAGGCCTTTGGTTTAATTGTTGTTTCGTTATATTTTTAGCTTTCCTTTTTATTTGACATTCTCTTTGAGTGCATGCAAGGTCGTCGTTCGCTCGGACACGAATTATTTCCTTATACTTCTAACCCCGACCGATTACGACGTCTTCGACACTCGTTACTTTTTGATTCTACTATGGCGACCAATCTTCCTCATAAGGGCCCATTTCTCGACCCTCACGGGAAATCTCCCCAGGTCAATCCCCAAGGCTCTACCTCGACCGAGCCCGGATTTCATGAGGAGCCCGTTCCGAGTACCATGATCGGGCCTTCCATTCCCATTCACCCGCCGCCTCACGAGCAATCGCTTGGATTTCAAGGGAGTGGTTTTACCACTCATGAGCACGCCACGGGCCCACACCAAGTTATTGCTTCTTACCCTCATTCTTCTAATGGTGGATTTGTTCCCAACATGGGAGGGCATGGTGCAAACCATGTTGGGAATGGTGGTGGTTTGGTTGGAAAGGGACAAGCGGGAGGGCATGGTGTAAACCGCGTTGTCCCCGGTTCTCATGGCGTTCGTCAACCTGGCATGAGAGGGCATGGTGCAAACCATGTCAGGTCTCATTTTCTCTCCAATGGTAATGATCCGTTCGATGATTTTGGTGCCACGGATCACGTTCCTTATGGCTATGGTGCTCATCACCGTTCTCTGAATGCGCAAATTCTGAATCCCAGTCCGTATGGTACTCCACCCGTGCATGCTTTCAATCCAAAACCGAATGCGGATCCGAATGGTTATGATGGTGGTCCCGGATATGGTAATGATCATGGAATTCAAGAGGACGAGCTTGATGAGTATGATTTTTTTGGTGGTTACGATCCGAATGCTCCACTTACTCCACCCGTCCGGACTATGAGGGAGGTGAGCCGAGCTTTCGTGGGGGCTCATGTTTCACCTTGTATATCTCTTCCCCCCGTGGTGATGGCTACTGATATCCGATCGCTCGATTTTTCCCGCCTTCCCATTTTTCACGGGTTTGCCAAGGAGGATCCACTCCAATTCATCAAGCAATTTCTATGGCATGTCTCGAGTTTTCACCGCCCGAATATGATGAGTTTGGAGCATATTCAACTCCGATGTTTCTCATATACCCTTCAAGATAAGGCTTTAACGTGGTTTATGGGTCTTCTTCCTAACACAATTCGCACGTGGGACGAGCTCGAAAAGATTTTTTTCAATCATTACTATTCTATGGAGAAAACAAACGATATGAGGGTTAAGATTATATCATTCAA
This sequence comes from Phtheirospermum japonicum, assembly GCA_014905375.1. Lineage (NCBI taxonomy): Eukaryota > Viridiplantae > Streptophyta > Magnoliopsida > Lamiales > Orobanchaceae > Phtheirospermum > Phtheirospermum japonicum. The sequence continues at coordinate 408,934 of BMAC01000527.1, read as the reverse complement.
GCAAATTAAAAATGAGTCATTTCACTCCGCTTGGTCTCGATTCAACGATCTTCTTGCTTGTTGTCCGCATCATCGTTTACCCAAGGAGCTATTCAAACCTTCTATAAGGCATTGGACCCCCAATTTCAATACATGGTAGACACTTCGGCGGGGGGTAATATGACGATTCATTCTCCACGCGTGCTTCTCAATGTTTTCATCTCTTTGGCCGAGAATTCTCAATAAAAATCTTCCCGTGCTTTGTATTTAAGCGCTAATGAAATCAATAATGTGAATGAGCCTCTTTTCCCAAGAGAGCTTGAGATGAAAAAGGAGATGGATGCTATGAAAGTTCAAATGGCCAAGTTGTCTTCCCCGAGCGTGGACCCGCCTTGTTTGTCTTTTGGTATGGTTGGGCATGAAACTCTATATTGTCCGTCGAATCCTTCTCATTACATGTCGGTTCCTCATTCGGAGGAGGTTTATGGGATCCAAGGTTACCAACCGGGTCATGGTGTTGCTAAACCGCCCTTTCCTCGACCATTAAATCGAAATCCCCCGTACCATCTGAGCAACCGCACGTATCCGGGCTTTGGGTATCCGAACCCTCCTATGGGCCCTTCTCGACCAACTCCCCCGACGAATGCTCCACCACCGGCCACCGATCCGCCTCTTCATATGTTAGTCCAACAAATGCAATCTCTAACCTCCTCGGTATCCTCCTTGATTGCCACGGTGTCCTCTTTGAGTGTCACGGTGTCGTCCATGGATACACGTTTGAATGCCACGGACACGAAACTTGGGCAAATGACTACCGAGATAAATATGATCAAACAAGCCAACGAGAAGGGGAAGCTACCAAGCCAACCTTCACATGCCCACGCGATCACATGTCTTCAAAGTGGCCGGGTTATCGATAACAAAGTGGCTCCACCGTCCGAGAATGAGAAAGTTGCTACTCCGCCCGTTGTCGCTATTCCCGATTCTACCCCCGTGGGTGACATCCCGATAAAAGAGGGCCCCGATGGATTGCATAAATCCTCGAATGCCTATAAGCCTCCAATTCCAAATACTTCCCCGCCTTATCCGTCACGGCTCCAAAACACCAAGAAGTACGATCAATTTCAAAGAATCTACAATACTTTGTCCAATGTAAACATCACTCTCCCATTGTTAGATGCCATTCGAGACATACCCGCTTACTCCAAGTTTTTCAAAGACCTTTCATCCAAGAAGCTCATAAGTTCTCCAAACGAGAAGATTGTTTTATCCAAAGAGGCGAGTGTAGTGTGTGATCCTTCGGTCTTGGCTCTCAAGAAGATCGATCCTAGCTCCTTTTGTATCGATATCACGCTCGGAAATGGAGAGGTCACTACCGGTATGCTTGATTCCGCGGCAGAGATAAACTTAATGCCATCCTCGATCTATGAGCAATTGGATCTCGCGCCCTTGCAAGAAACTCGTATTTGCTTACAATTGGCCGATCGGTCAATTTGATACCCGAAAGGCATTGTGAAGGATGTGCTCGTCAAGGTTGGAGGGCTCGTGGTCCCGGTCGATTTTGTTGTTCTCGATGTGGGCATGGTGTCAAACGATGGTGCCGAGCACACCATTTTACTCGGACGCCCCTTTATGGCCACCACGCAATGCCTCTTTGACTTTGGTAAAAAGAACATCACCTTGTCCGTAGCGGGTGAATCGGTTACATTCTCAATGACCACCTTGCCGTCGATTCCTTCAAGCATCTTTCATGCGGATTGTCTACTTGTTGACGAGATTCAAGAATTGGTTGAGCAAGTTTTCTTGGCGGATGAGTATGATGAGATAATCGAGCCAGCGGTTGATGATAGCGGTGATTTTGAGGTTAATGGAGCTTATGGGAGTGGCACCAACTCGTGTATTGCGACAAGTCCCTTTGCGAGTTCTTGCATTAATGTCGTTGAGGTCAACGACACATCTTCGAAGGGGGAGGTGGGGCTTGTTGATGAGAAATAAGTCATTGAGCCTATTGAAGAGTTTGACGCAATGAGAGCCGTGAGAATGGATTTGAAGGAGGCCGGCCTTGAGAGAATGTTGAAATTGGAGGAGCTTGATGAGTTTCGGGATATTCAATATGATAATGCTCGTCTTTATAAAGAAAGAACAAATAGAATTCATGACGAGAGGTTAGTCCCAAAGAAACTTGAAGTTGGGATGCCCATTTTCCTCTACAATTCCCTCTTAGCCCTCCATCCCGAAAAATTGAAGTCCAAATGGACGGGTCCCTACACCATCGAGTTTGTTAATCCGAGTGGAACGGTCACGTTGGTCGACTCCAAAACTCAAGATCGTTTCCAAGTAAATGGGCACCGAGTTAAACCCTATCGTCATGGTTTCCTCTTGCCACCCGACGAGGAGGTGGTGGCTTTGGTTGATCCTCCCGTCTCATCCATTTCATAAATGCACAAGGGAACCGTCAAGCTAAAGACGTTAAACAAGCGCTACATGGGAGGCAACCCATGAATTTTCTACCCCTTTCTTATTTTTCTTATTTTTATTTTATTTTACTTTATTTTCATTTTCTTCTTTCTTCTTGAAATTCTGTGTATATCCTTTCTTTATTTACGTTCACTAAGGTTTTTGTTGGTGTAGGAGCAATCTTGGAAGTAAGGGGATCGAAAACGAAGATTGGCTGTACTGTTACAGTCGATCGACAGCTTCCAGTCGATTCGACTGACTAGTAGTCGATCGACTGCTCAATCGACTGAGACCCCCCGGATCGACTGGCGGACAGAGACTCAAGCTTTTCTCTTATTGGAGCCAAGATCAGGACCTGTGTTTTGCATGTAATTGTTGTGTTTTTCTTATTGTTGATAGTTAGGGTTTAGTGTTGTTTTTAGTCATTTTCAGTCAATCTCATTAGGTTTTCGGTCATTTCCTCGTTTTAGCATTGAAAATTGATTTATGCTTTGCTTAATGACAATTCATGGGTTTTGAATTCAAGTTCCTATATTATAGGTGGCACGAAGTATCGGACCGGCTCTAAAGTTGTTGAGGATCGAGTTGAGGCGTTGAAGCTCGAGAATCCGTGACAAAACAAAGGAATCAAGGCCAGTCGATTGCCCTTGCAACTGCCCGACCGAATGCCCGGACTGCCCGTAGTCGATCGACTGCACTCCAGAAAATCGACTGAAGAATCGACTGATCAACAGAGAGTGCGGCATATTAGCAAGGCATTCGATCGACTGGCCGTAGTCGATTGACTGAGTAGTTGATCGACTGATCCTGGGGAAATCGACTGAGCACGCCAAAATTCGACTGATCAACAGAGAGCTGTGCAAAATGGACAGGCAATCGATCGACTGCCCTTAGTAGATCGACTGAGCAATCGATCGACTGGACCTCAGTCGATCGACTGAGAATCCGGGAATCAGCGCGTTTTGATGATTTTGCCCCTGCTAATAACTATAAAAACACCACATCTTGACTTGAGAAAGGATTCACTAATCCCCCAACTCTTGCATGAGCCTTGGGATTAATTTTCTCTTCATTTTTCTCTAGATCTACTTTCTCTCTCTTAGGTTTTAGATTTAATCTTCAAGCATTCCTTGGGTTTGTAAGCTCAAGATGAATCTAAATACTCCTTTGGATTAGCACTTTCATTATAATTCAAGCTTTGGGATTCTCCATTTAATTTTAGTAAGCTTTCCTCTTAATTTCAAGCTTTGTTCTTCATTTCCATGCTAGTTCTTCATTTTATACTTTTTGTCTTAGCTACTTGATTTCATGATGAAACTTGTGAATTGATTATGGATTCTAGTTGAGTGACACATCTAGGCTATAGATCGGGTCCTTGATCATCTTGATTTTGAGTTTTTCCATTGCTTTATTTTGAATTAAATTTCCATGCATAGTTTTATAATGAATCTTAGATCTACTCTTCGTTTCTTGTTATTTTCCTTCAAGATTTAGACTTTTACTTCAAAATTATTGCTCTTTACTTTGGTACTTTCAATTTTTGTCAATTTGCATTATTTGAGTTCTCATTCATGGTTGTACCTTGTGCATGCATGGTAGTACATGGTGAAACTTTGCATTCTCTTACTTATTTTCTTATTTGCTTTGCATTTTCAATTGAGGCATCCGACCAACTTGCACTTTCAATTCCTAGCTTAGTTTAGTTATTTTATTTGCTTTATTTTTATTTTTCCCTTTATTATCCCAAACTTAAAACACTTTGAATCCTTCAACTGAATTGAAGTCCGATAAAACCGAGCCATGAACCCATTGATTCATTTCAACACCACGAAAACTCTAACTTCAACCTGGTGCGTTAAGATGAAAATAGACCAGCACTTCACGTCTGTCTACCATCCTCAAGCAAATGGTCAGGTCGAAGTGACTAATCGCATTTTGGTGCAAGGGATCAAAGCACGCTTGGAAAGGTCAGGTGGCAAATGAGTGGAAGAGCTTAGTTCAATCCTATGGGCTTATAGAACTAATCCTAAGAAAAGCACTGGGGAAACCCCCTTCATCTTGGTGTATGGCATGGCCGCCGTTATTCATGCAGAGATCAGCCTAGAAACTCATCAAATACAAAGCTTTGATGAAAACCAAAACAACTCATTAGTGCAGGATGCCCTTGTTTGATTGAGGAAAAACGGGACCGAGCCGCAATTAGGATGGAGCACATATGAGGACGGGTCCGAGCAGCCTATAACAAGATGGTCTTGAGAAGATATTTTCGTGTTGGAGATTTGGTCTAAGGCAGGGCTGTCCTAGGAAAGACTAAAGGAAAGTTGGATGCCACATGGCAGGGACCATTCTGAGTCATAAAGGTTTTGACGGGTGGCGTTTATGAGTTAGAGCAAATAGATGGGGTCGGGATACCTCGGGCATAGAATATATCTAATTTACGAAAATACTACGTGTAAGGATATTTGGCAAAAGTTTATTTATAATGATATTTCGAGTTCATTTACATTCCCATAGCAAGATTGACCTGATGGTCAACAGTATTTAAAAGCCAGGACTGGCTAAGGGTGGACGTCCCATTTTTCCTGACCTGATTGTCATAAAAGGCAGAATTGGCTAAGGTCGGATGCCCTAATCTTCCTGACCTTATTGTCAGAAAATCCAGAATTAGCTGAGGGCGGATGCTCTAATTTTCCTGACCTGATTGTCAAAAAAACCAGAATTGGCTAAGGGCGGATGCCCTAATTTTCCTGACCTGATTGTTAGAAAAGCCAGAATTGGCTAAGGGCGGATGCCCTAATTTTCTTGACCTGATTGTCAGCAAAGCCAGAATTGGCTAAGGGCGGATGCCCTAATTTTCCTGACCTGATTGTTAGAAAAGCCAGAATTGGCTAAGGGCGGATGCCCTAATTTTCCTGACCTGATTGTCAGAAAAGACAGAATTAGCTGAGGGCGGATGCCCTAATTTTGCTGACCTGATTGTCAGAATAGCCAAAATTAGCTGAGGGCGGATGCCCTAATTTTCCTGACCTGATTGTCAGAATAGCCAGAATTGGCCCTAATTTTCCTGATCTGATTTTCAGAATAGCCAGAATTGGCTAAGGGCGGATGCCCTAATTTTCCTAACCTGATTGTCCGAAAAGCCAGAATTGGCTAAGGGCGGATACCCTAACTTTCCTGACCTGATTCTCAGAAAACCAGAATTGGCTAAGGGTGGACGCGATAATTTACCTGGCCTGATTGTCAGAAAAAACAGATTTGGCTAAAGGCGGACGCCCTAATTTTCCCGACATGATTGTCAGAAAAGCCAGGTTTCGCTAGCGGTGGATGCCCTCATTTTCCTGATCTATCTGCTGGGGCAACCTAGATCGGCTAAAAGAGTACCATGCGTGCCCAACAAAGATTTTTACACAGAAAAATTGCACTTATTACAAAATAAAGTTTGGAATTACATGAATGGGAAAAACTAACGCCTTCTTACAAAACAAGACCTGGCGAGTTTGATTAAACATGCGAAAAACGAGGAAAGGAAATTCTCGTGAAGATAACAGAAATCTGAGAAAACACCAAGAACAAAAAGCCTGAAAATTATCCATGAGAAGAAGATGCCCTCTTTTCAGAAGCCAGAATCCGGCGAACATGCCACAGCTCACGCTCGGTTTCATGAAGGCGTTGGCGATACCTGTCTGCTCGCCCAGAGACAAAGTGAGCCTCGTTGGTAACAGCGGTCAGCTGGCTTACCGATTCAACCAGGTCGGCTTTCTCCTCCTCTAATTGTCGATTGAGTTGACGAAGCGCAACCCATTCACGCTTGTAGTAGTGTTCTTTCAGCCTTTTCCTTTCCAGAAGACGACACAATTGGGAAATTCTCTCTCGAATAACAGAGACTTTATCAGTAAGCTTGAAGTTCTCAGCAAAAAGAGAAAGATTTTTCTCTTCACAATATCAAGTTCTTCAAGTAAAGAGGAAGAAGTCATGACGAGAATGAAATGCATAAAAAAGAAATACGCGTATATAAAGGAAAGAAGGTCACGTGACAATGAGAATAATAGTACTAGGGGAATAAACACTTGTGATGACACTAGGGGAATAATAGTATATAAAGGTATACTCATTTTGTTCTGTTCTATCTGTTGTATTTTAATTTTTGACAAACACTTGTGTTAGGCCAGATTAACGGGTCATGACCCGTTAGGCCATCTGACCCGATACTATAATGTATTGGTTTTTGTACTGTGATGTATTGGTTTTTGTACTGTAAAGTATTAATTTTTCATAAATCTCTAACCCGTGATATGATTTATTAATTTTTGTATTGTGATGTATTTGTACTATGATGTATTGATTTTTTATTATAATGTATTGGTTTTTGCACTATAATGTATTGATATGAAAGATTTGGCTAACGGATGATTCGTTAGTCCGGCCTAACAAGAGTGTTGCCCTTAATTTTTTTTATCTCATTCTATCTGCCATATTTACATTTTCAATAGAGAGATAATGTTACTTTTACTTTTCAAATAAGAATTAAATATAATTTTATTATTTTTACCCTTCTATTTATTATTTTACATTTTTAGTTGTTCTAAACAAAATGATATAATTATAGGGAATTTCTACGGTGCCGTAAATGCACCATTATTCACTTAATCATAATCATTGGATCAAAATTGGATAAATGAATGAATGTAAATGAAGGGAGGTGTGAAATATAGCGCATTCACATTACCATAGTCATTTCCACAATTATAATACAATTCTTAATTTGCTTAAAATGATCAATCATAACAAATAAAATAAAATAAAGCTATTCTCTCTTAAAAAAAATAGTTGTCTTGGATTTCGCATTTAAGAAAATAAATAAATAAGTGAAAAGTGGGCCTAGTAAAACCTCCTACTGTAAAATAATGGGCAACACTCTTGTTAGGCCGAACTAACGGATTATCCATTAAACCAAAATTTCACATCAATACATTATATTGTAAAAATTACTACATTATAATAAAAAACTAATACATTATAGTACAAAAATATTACAATACAAAAATTAATACATCATAGCATGGGTCAGGAATTTATGAAAAACTAATACTTTTCCGTTACCTAAAATAATCATAGGCACCTAGAATAATCAGAGGCACGCTCCTCGTCGAAAAAAATAAACATTTTACTTGACAAAAAATAACTCCTGATTAGTTAACAAAAAATGAAAATTTTGAAAAGCGAAGCAAGCGCACGTGTACGTCTATCCCAGTTCAAATATGACCGTTACTACTCACACACCATTAAAAATACCAATTCAAATCAGATCGAATCATTCCCTTTCATCACACCATTTGTCTCTAGTCTCTCTCACACATTTGAGCGTGTGAGTGTGTGCTGTTCAGAGATGGCGATCGCAACGGAGTCTCAGCAGGAACACAAGGTGAGAAAATCAATAATTTCTCTTTCTTTCAAAAAAGAGTTGAATATCTAGGGTATTTTATTATTATTACGATTTGATCCTGGAAGCTTGAAGAAATTATATGATATTGTTTTTCGTTTTTCACCGTTTCCTTGAATTAGATTCCCATTTGTGCTGCTATTTCCGTTTTCTTCTTCGTTCTTCTAATCGCTTTTCCAATTATGAGATTTATTATTATCTGAAATAGATAGATATTTATTCCTTTTGTTGATCCTCGTATTATGAAACGATTAGGGTAAACAAAGAAATTACAATTATGCTTTTGTATTTGTGTGTCGCATTAATTTGTTTTCACACCACTGTTGACAATTGCAATCAATAAAGGTGAAATTTGGAGATTGTGTCTTTGTTGTTGTGTTCGAATTCGAGCTTGATGCTGCAAAAAATTAATCCTTACATCACTATTCTGTGCCTTTGTATAATTTTTAATTATTTTGATTGTATGAGCTCAACGCAATTCTTATTTCATAAGCTATTATTGGATATGTAAAATTTGTTCCCCTTTTTGTCAATAGGCTCCGTCTGAGAGCACAACAGCAGAGAAAAAGAGGTGGAGCCTAAACGACTTTGACATTGGAAAGCCTCTCGGCAGAGGGAAATTTGGACACGTATATGTCGCTAGAGAAAAGAAGGTCAACGCTGCTCAAATCAATGATCTTATCCATTCAACTTTATGATCTTGTTTTTTATGATCAGCACAAAAACTAAGTTCAACCCTGGAATAGTATTTGGAAAGGGATTGAAACAGATGGAACATAAACTCAATATATATTTGATGAAGGTTTTTTGAATTTTAGTAATGAAACTAAAATTTGTTATTCTTTTTTTTTTTTTTTTTTCCGAGCAGAGCAATCAAATTGTGGCACTAAAGGTATTGTTTAAGGAGCAGCTGAAGCAATCTCAGGTTGAGCATCAGCTTCGTCGTGAAGTGGAAATACAGAGCCATCTTCGACATCCTAACATATTACGGCTCTACGGTTACTTTTACGATCAGGCACGCAGCTTGTCTTTAGTTTATTGAGCTGGAAGAATTTATTGTCATAGACTAACAGTAGTAACATATTATTGACTATAGAAGCGAGTTTATTTGATCCTGGAATACGCTGCCAAGGGCGAACTCTACAAACAGCTACAGAACTGCAAGCATTTCAGCGAACGACGTGCTGCTACAGTGAGTCATTGTCAAGTTTTCTCCTTTTAAGTATTACAATGCCATGGTGTTCTGTGTTTAGATTTCTCAAGACGACGATAGTCAATTTAAAAGCTCTTTAAGGTTCATTTGTATTTTGCTGCGATCATCAAAAATTATGAAAGGGATTCAATACAAAAAGTACCCATTATGTTTAATTTAATTATTAAAAAAAAAACGATTCACTTTCAATATTACAAAATGATACCACTGAGATTTATTTGTCTTACATTTACCTCCATAAGCAAATAAAATTTCAAAACCAGTTCACATTTGTAAAAATTAATTATAGTTAGCCCCTTAATTTTAATACGGAATCAAACCTCAGGGGTATTTTGGTAATTTTGATTTTAACTAGTTTTTTTTAAACCTCAAGGATACTTGTGTAATTATCCCATTATGAAATGATCTTGAGTTCGCAAATGCTCCTATAGTTGGCATATAATGTAGTTAACTTCTGGTACAGTATGTTGCATCATTAGCTCGGGCGCTCATATATTGCCATGGAAAGCATGTGATACATCGGGACATCAAACCGGAGAACCTTCTAGTTGGGGCACAGGTAATTTGTAGGCTTTTGCTTCTTTCTTTTCTTTTCTTTTCTTTTTTTTTTTTTTCTTTAAAGATAGTTCTGTAGCCTTTTCTCATTGTAATAGCGTTCAACTGCCAGGGTGAACTGAAAATTGCGGACTTTGGTTGGTCTGTGCACACATTTAATCGCAGGCGGACTATGTGTGGCACTCTTGATTATCTTCCACCTGAGATGGGTACGCATGCTTATTTTGATTGTAAACATCATATTAGATGGATATTAGTACATGATTAAGAGTCGGAGGATAAATATTCGGGTTTTTAAAATAAAGGGTTAATTACAAAAATTATCATTGATGTTTGGTCTAGTTGCGAAAAGCCCCCAACTATCTTTCAAATTACAAATACACTATATTTACTTGTATTTGTAAAAGATAGGCTTAGGTTATTTATAATTTGATCAAACTACATGGGTAGTTTTGTAATTATCTTAATATAAATTCAAGAGCACCTTATAAATATCCAATATGTCAAGGACTAGTTTTATTATGATAAATTATGTAATGTTAATTCTTATAGTTGAGAGTGTGGAGCATGATGCGAATGTGGATATATGGAGCCTCGGTGTGCTGTGCTATGAATTTCTATATGGGGTGCCCCCTTTTGAAGCGAAGGAGCATTCGGACACATACAGAAGGTACACCAGATTGCCTATGAAACAACCATTTGCACTTTTGTAAATAGGGATAATTGCGAAAAAGTATCCCTGAGTTTTACTCTAATTAACAAAAAAAAATTGAAAATACAAACGTACCCTTGAAGTTTGTAATTAACTTACAATATTTCTCTCTTGAGGTTGCACTTTTGTAAGAATGACAAAAAAAAAGAGGGTATTTGTAATTTCAAATGATAAGTGGGAATTTTTTGTAATTGGGATCATTGTTCTAAAAATCGGGCTAGGCGGCCGCCTAGGCGCTCGGCGCCCTCAAACCGCCCACGATTTTTGAAAATCGGGCAAAAAAATCGCCGGGGGAACTCGGCGCCGCCTAGGAGGCGCCAGGCAGTCAATTTTTTTTTTTTTTTTTTTTTTTAATCCAAGACGACGTCGTTTTGGTTTTAAATTTTTTTAAAGTCAATTCAATTGTTACGGGACAAGAATTGGGACAGAACAGAACAGAAACAAACTGAGAACTCCCTTATTTATTGAACTTATGATCATTACTTTTAGTTTTGAATAGTCATATACTTTATTGTGTAGCAGGTAGTATGTTGAACTATTAAATGTTAGATGTAATGTTGTAAATTAGGGTATTTATTCTCAATTCTAGGCCCCGCCTAGGCGCCCTAGGCGCTAGGCGCTGGTCTGGCGCCTAGCGGCCGCCTAGCGATTTTTAGAACACTGATTGGGATAAATGTCAAGGGCAGTTTTTGTAACCAACTCGAGAATATTTTGAGGTGCGATCTTCCGCTTTATTGTGCAGGATTATCCAGGTTGATTTAAAATTCCCTGCGAGACCAATAATCTCTTCAGCTGCTAAGGATCTCATAAGCCGGGTAATTTAGTTACTCATAAGCTTATGGCAAGTTAAGAACTTTGTTAACTTGGTTTAATTATTGTTGTTTGAATTTATTTGTTTTAACGATAGATGCTGGTCAAGGATTCTTCGCAGCGGTTGCCTTTACACAAAGTACTCGAGCATCCATGGATCATACAAAATGCCGATCCATCTGGCATTTACAAGTGTTGAATTGATTGATGCTTTAACAGGTTTGTGTCCAATTTCAAACAAGTTATCAAGTTCTTATAAGCAGGCATTTGTGGGCTATCGCTTTAATTTAACATTTTCTGTTGTGACAACCTATTCGCAGAATCTCAGTGCTCAGGGAAATTCTTGGAGATATTAACCAACCAAAATGAGTGTAATTGTTTTGTAGTATGAATATATAGTTCACATATTCTTTATTGAATTGTTTTTACCTTCCTCATATTGAAAGGCCGCCACTCGAAAGGCTTGTACCCTGCTAATGTAATTTTCCATCTAAATAAATGAGTTGTTGAGCTCATCGTCATCCAAAGTAGTGGTTTGCAATTTACTATCTGTTGAATAATTTTCCATTCAAAAAAATGATTATATGTATAGAACATTTCAGAAAACTAACTTCAAAAAGAAAATGAAAAGTAAAATTAGAAAAATCATTTATTAATAAAAAATCTGCGGATTTTTATTTTTTATTTTTTTATTTAAATCTAAGTACTTTTTACAAACAAAGATGAAGAATTTGTTCTCAAAGTAGACGGAAAAAACTCTCTCACATGTGGTGGGATTTGATCCTAAACTTTATTTTATATTATAAAAAATACTTAACTTTTATACCCAAATAATTGAAAAATGAACTCTGCTAAAAAAAAATGTATTTATATATATATATATATGGTTATCAGTATGTTTTTATATGATTTTTTATTTTGTTTTCATATGATTTTCAAATGTTTCAAATTGGTTTCTATACCCAAATGTTTTTATACCCCATGTTTGTTTTATACCCAAATGTTTGCTAGTCGTGCACCCCATGTTTTTCTACCTTTAAAATTCTCTTACAAATTATTATTTTGCGAATAGTTCAATAGGTCTTTGAAGCACACTATATTGTATTTTGGGGTAAAGAATATTTATATGGTTATTTTATTATTGGTCTCTTGATCAAGCACAAGGCATTTTAGGTGGCCCAACTTATAATATATTATCTTTTAGCCCAATATCATCTTGCATATATTAGGTTTTAATAAGGATGGCAATCTCGGCCCGCCCCGACCCGTGCTATTTGGGGCGGCCCACCCCCTGACCCGTAGCGGGGCGGGTCTGGGTACCTTCTCCGCCCCGCGGGTACCTGCCCCATCCCGACCCGCTGTACATTTTCTATTTTTAAATATATTTTATATAAATTTTAAATATTTTTTTATATGAATTATTAAAAAAATTTAAATTTAGTATTGTTTTTAATTAATTTTCCATCTTATATTTAGTTTTTATAATAATATATATATATTATTATATATTAAATTAACTTTAAATTTAATAAAAATAATAAAAAATAAATATAACGGACCGCCCCGCCCCGCAACCCGTGGCGGGGCGATCCGACCCGTGAGATGGACGGGGCAGGTCCGGGTCTTCTAGTACCCAACCCGACCCGGCCCATTGTCATCCCTAGGTTTTAACATTTTCTTTCATTTACATGTCCAGATACACAGTAGGACTTGAATAGGAATCATGATCGTATTAAGGGTAATAATTAAGAGTTAAAACGTAATACATGGCTAAATTACTTTTGTCATCAACCATACATGTTGATTACTCTCTTCAATTCACCATATTTCAGCGCAAACTTGGTTGAGTTTCATATCAGAAGTCCTTATCTAAACCTCAACAAAGCCAATCTCAAAAACAATACGAAACCATATTCAAATCTAGTCGACCCTTACTCGAACATTAACAAACTCGGTCTAAAATCTTCACAAACTTAGCCCCATTCTAAACGATCAATAGAGGAAAAAGAAATAAGGAGACCACAAAATCTCCTCAATCACAGGCGAACGTAAACCTTAGCCAAAGTTCATCAAATTTGTGGCCTTGCTTTCAACTCCAATGCGTAATATCTCAATCGTCACTAAGTGTTAAGACAAGTCACATGTAGAACTATGTCATTAGAGATCTTTATAAGCATGATCATTTATATTTGGATCTTCAGAGTTGAGTAGAATATAATCTTCATCCAATAGTTTTTCTTTTTTGCGTGCGCAGACTCAGTGAGGTTTGACTTCTTTTCGCAAGTAGTCGATTTATGGCCAAATTTGGTGTAAAAAAAAAAGAAAGAAAATTAACATGATTATTTTAATGCAACTAATGAATTAGAGCAAGTATGGGGTAGGTAAAAGAATAAACATTAATTTCAATTTGATTTACCGACATAGTCTACATTTTTTTTTGCTTTACGAGCCCCTTTGGACACAACTTTTTGTGGATTACGAAGAGTGGCATTTCTCTGTGAAGATCTATCGGGGTCACGAATCTCCCGCTAGATTGCTCGCAATTTCTTTTTAGGTTGGCATCGAATCGGCATGTACTTTTTCAGCCTCTTTTGTAGTGCGTTAGACTCTCTTAATAAATTTTGAGGTTGCGGATTTGGTATATGAAGTTTCTAGATACAAAACACAACATTCTTGGTGAAGCACCATAAACCTCTTAAATTGTGTATCCACTGCCAAATATGAAAATGTAATTACAATCAAATAAATAAATAAATAGCAACTATCATAGGTGAGAGGCATTTCAGAGCTTCTTACCAAAGATAAACATTTTTAATAGTTTAAAGGTAATTGCGAAACTACCCTAAGGTTTGGGATAATAACAAAAATATGAACATACAATTTTTAAAATTATCAATAATATTTTTCCTTTTCATAAGAAAAAAAAAAAAAACTACCTTACATTTATAAAAATATTACGGTTAATCCCTTTAAATTTAACATAATATTCAGACAAATATCAACATTGGGGCACAGAAATTAGAGTCTCACATTGTTTCTACCACTCTAGAAATCAATACAGTAAGCTTATGCACTCCTCATCCATCCACCACCCAAAAGAGAACGAAAATAGAAACTGAGAATAGAAAATGAGAAAATCTTAGAAAACAATAAAAGACGTCAAGACGCTACATGCTGATAAAGAAGTATGAATCAAATGCAAACATTTATACCTCTTCATGATTTTTAACTATAATTTCACTTATAAAACCATTCAACCTAATTCCGGTAATCATCAAACACTAAAAAAGTAATCAGAGGATTTAAAATATCTTGGTTGAAACCATGCCTTTGTGAAGTTTTATATGAATTTAAAAGAAAACTACAAATAAGTAGAAAAAAGAAGAGAATGAAAATAGTAGTCGACCAAATTTCAAATTTCTACTGTTTGCAAAATTTTCTGATAGAAATAAAGTAAAAAGTCACCAGGAAAAAAAAAAGAGCCTTTCGAATATTAAGCGATAAATTGCAAGGATTTTGAAAATTAAGCAAGAAATTACTAAATAAAAAAGCCCTAAATCATATAACACAAAATCGAAAATGGGACTTGAACATAAATCCCTAAAATACACACCATAATATCAAAAATTAAGGAAAATCCAACAAACAATTGGGGATTATTTACACACGAAATAAATCGATAACATCGATTACGGTACATTTGTAATGATAAATTAACAAACCTTAAAATCAAGAACCTCACATAGTGTTGTCTATTTTCCTGAATAATTGCACAACTCGTAATTTGATGAATTCTGTTGTCTTGTCATCCCAATAAAAATCACTGAACAGTAAAAATTACTATCCATCCCAATATCAATGAAATGCATCCCAATATCAATGAAATGCAGCTTTGTCAACTAATATTGTTGTGTCATTGTGTTGTCTATTCACTTGAATAATTATAAAACTCGTACTTTGATGAATTGTGTTGTCTTGTCATCTTAATCTTAATAAATATCACTGAACACTAATAATTGTACAACTCATATTTTGATAAAATGAGGTTTTTCTTTTTTTAATTAATCTCCTTGCTATAAATATATAATAAAACAAATAATGAATAACTTATCAGCAAATACATATCAATTATATCTTACAAATTATAGCTTAAAATTCCCTTACAAATTATTGCTTAAATACCACTTTTTACTATAAACGTATCACTTTACATTTCAAATAGCTAAGTGTCATTTTATACATTAAAATTGTCATTGTGCGACTTAAATCACAATATAAATTTTTTTTTTTTCCCAGCTTAAAAGTCACTTTGCAAATGTTAAAAAAAAAAAGCACTCTGCGTCTTAATTGAAAAGCGTCACTGTATGTCCTAAACATCTCACTTTCTGACCTAATGTATTAATTGCCATATTGAAAATAAAAACTATATTTAATTTTTTATTTTTTTTTGGCGAAAGCATCACGTTATAACCTAAAATTATCATTGTTGCCCATAAAAATACATTTTTATCTAAATAGAAAATATCACTTTTATGTGAAAAGCAGCACTTTATATCCCGAAAATGCGACTTTATTTATTTATCTATTTGGATTGTCACTTGTATCTTAAATGAAAGTACTAATTGATCATTTCAATTAAATTATGAAAAATGATTGATATTATAATTATTTAAAATTACTAAAAATGTGAAAAATAAAGTAAACGTAAAATTAGTAAAGTAATATCTAATTATTATTGGTAAAGTAAAATTTAATAATGATTCACTTTTAAAAATATAAATGTGAGAGATAGAATATGATATGTAATTTTCTACATGATGTCGCATATAGATTAGGATCGGGACGGGTTTATTTCATTTTTACCGTGAAGTGCCGTTTTATGAACTCAAAGTTCCACATGAAAAAGTACAAAATACATTTGTTAATCAACAATCATATTTTTGATCCTCTTGTTTAGTCAAAATCTCACTTCAGGAGCCTTTCAAGTTTCCTTTCAAATTTCTCGTCTCCCAAATCCTCACCAAGGGTGATATTTGTGAGGATACGTCCTACTCTTTCATTTCCATAATAACATACTTCTATTTTTTTCCATTTAAATTATAACACACTTTTTATATTTGTTTTATTCATTTACTTATGTGTGTGTGTGTTTAATTAACTTGATATCAATAATTAATTTGTCATTATTTACTAACTACTATTTTTTTTTTTGAATTTTTGTATAAATAAAAATTTGCTTATTTTTGTGAAAAAAGAGAGTACAAATATTTATCTAAAAAGAAAATTTAAGATGAATAAGGATAGCTAGAATATATCTATACCTCTGTATTAAAGTTGAGCCGCAGAATTCGGGACGATCTTTGTTTATTACCTTAAAAGCTAAAGATGCTTCACTAGATGCCATTTGCTCATTTCTAATTGGTTAATTGACATAAACTGGCTTCATTAATCAGGAGGAGCTTTTATTGGACTCAGAACTCCTAATGTGCAGCCCATTTTTATCATAAATTTTTGTTTTATTCTTTTTTGAATTCAACTACTTCAATGTATTTCGGATTTATTTTGTAATAAAGATATTTTGCCTTTTATTCATATAGATATATATATATCTATATATTGTACTACGTCATTCCAAATTTATTTATAGTTTTTACTCCCAATATTAATAAAAATAATAATTACATATTTATATTCACCTAAAATAGTACTCATTTAAATTACATGCTCTTATAATTTATTAAAGCCAATTATTTAAATGTAAGATTGTAATTTCCTTCCTTTATAATTTTTTTCTATTTATAAACAATTAAATCTCTATATCAAATATTTGGTATTAGAATGAGTAAATAATATCATGTGGGTGAAATACTAAAAATTAATATTAATTATTGTTAATTTACATAAGTTTTTTTTATGTATTATTTTATATAATTATTATATACGTTGATTTATTTGAAAATATTAACTCTCTGGGAGTGATATTCTAGTAGTAATAATGGATACAGAGAGGGGAAAATAAGAAAAAAAAAATTGAGCAAGTTGTAAGAAGAAGACCGCGTGAGAAAGCGGCGGCTGGTGTACAAAGCACTTTTCGTGTACTTTTTTTTTTTTTTGGTCTTTTTATTTTGTTATTTATTTTATTCAGTTTTCCTTTTATTAATTGTTGGTTGTTTATTGAAAGTTTATTTTATTTCTTTTTTAAAATAAAGTTGTATGTATTACTTATCATTGTTCAATTTTAAATATTATACTTTTTTTTAAATTTGTAAATAACTTTTGGAAAAAAAAGTCAAAAATTGGCTTAATACCTTAGTAACTTAAGAGTAATATTAATATGTACAGGTGGTGACAAAATATACCCAGTAACTTACAAAAAAAAAAAAAAAATCCCTCTAATTTTTTGAAATATCGTTTTAGATATTAGATTTTCTTTCAAATTAATTATCGTTTTAGTACTTTTTACCATTTTTTTTTCAATTTTATCCCTAATTATTTAAAGAATCAAAACGAATTTATGCTAATAATATAATATGAGTAAATAGTGAAGAGATATTAATTTGAAATATTATTAATTAATTAAGGGTGTATAGTCAAATTGATAGGTTTCTTAATTTTAAAATAAATTCTTAAACGATACTTAATAAGATAAAAGGGTATTAATTTAACTCTAATTTTGTTCAAATATATAAAATATCTTAGCCGGAATCTTTCAATGTCGCTCCACGACAAGTAATAATTTTGACTTTTTTTATCAAGTCAATGATGATGACAAAAAATAATATAAATTCACTTTAAAGATTAAAATATGTTTTTAAAAAATGGAACATTATTTATAAATCTAAAATTATTTATATATATGTGGAAATATATAATAAAGGGGCAATTCTCATATGTTTATATTTTAAAAGATAATAGTCCATGTCCACCATAAGTTTCTATTTCCCATCTAGTTTTACCATTGCATACAAGTACTAATTTACCCTTATTAATTATTTTTTTTTTAAATTTAATCCAATCAAAATTCATATTACATATTAATTTCACACTACACGTCATCGTCGCCGTTCATAGGTCATCGTCCGTTGCCGCCACCGGTCGAATATCATACTACATCATTGAATTTCATCCTACATAGTCGAATTTCAAACTTATCCGTTGAATTTTATACTAATTACAATAGAATCTTTTTTTTAACAAAAAATCATACTATAATTAAGAAAAGTCATATTTTTTCCTTAAATTTCAATTCCATACTATAATGAAATTATACAATGTAAATCTCATACTAACTCTATAAATTTCATACTAACTATATTAAATTCATAATAACACTATCAAAATACAAAAGTACATATTTCAAATTCCATACTAATTGCATTTAATTTCGTACACCTATATTAAAAGCATACTACCACTATCAAATTTAATACTAATTTTATTAAATTTACACTAATTTCTCCACAATCACTCACAAATCCCTGTTAACCTCTTAAAAAAAAAAAGCATTCTTCTATAACACACTTGGCACAAAAATCGACAATCAATAGATTATCCATAATGATGTAAAACAACACAGAATAAACTAGAAATAAAATATTTATCAAGCACTAATCATTAGGAGAAAGAATCAATTGAAGTTATTTCCTTTCACCAAGAAATACAAAATGACGGGTTAACTTGGGGCAAGTTCGATAAATGTGTCTTGTGATGGTGATGAAGGATCTATATGTTTCGGGTTGAGGGGATGCTGGAAAACGCAGCAATTTCAAGCTCAAATTAGAAAAGCCTCTGCGTAGCTGTAATCGCAGGAGAATCCTTGTTAGCCCACAAAAGGTGGTATTCCCTCCTTCATCCTTGCGACTCGAGGGGCGTACGATGGAAGTTCTCGCAACAGAGCAAGGGAGGCGGACAAAGCGAAGAAGACGACCATTGGTTGCAGCAGATTTAGGCATTTTTTATAATTTAAATGGAGAATTTGATTTAATGGGATATATTATAACCTAAATGGGATAAAAGAGAGTTGGATGATTATTTGGGAATTAAGTCTCATCTAAGTGTAGTATATGGAAATTATTCCTAATAAATATATAAAAACTTTGGATTTTTTTTAAATCTAAATTTTATTTTAATTGTGTAAAAATATATTATAATTAGGGAGAATTCCCAACTAGGTAAATAGCAAAAGAAACTACCCCAAATAATCCACTCAATATTATTATTTCCCACTTATTCATTAGAACCAAAATTTGGACAAAGATACCCCCAAATTAACATTAAATTCGTCCAAATATAATACCAACACACGGCATCATTCATTACCTCCCACAAATCAAGCAGATAGTGATTCCGAACAACACAAAATCCGGCAACCCATTTTATACTTCCTACCAAAATTTCAGACAACCCATTTCATACTGCTTACCAAAATTTCAGAAAATCAAGACTACACAATCGAAATCCTACATAATCAAAATCCGAACCATTGTAGATACTGGAGAACTGGAAAAATCAAGACGATATGGTTTTCTTAGAAAATCGAAGCATGCAATCGGGGAATATTCGATTTTTTGGCTAGGGTTTTCAGCGATTTGATGATTTGAGACGGGTGTGGATTTGCCCGTATTCGCAGCTTGTAATTCCATACAATCCTTGAGAGAATCACACAATTAAAGGGATTTTGTGTTTCTCTGATTCTCCACACAACGTTTCCAGTTTGGAATTCTCCATATATATATATACTAGTGTAGCAGTCAAGTTTCGAATTATTACTAGCCGGAAACAGAACACAACCCCTCCTTCATCACCAACAATTGAATATGAAGAACTTGCCTCCCCCTCTGTAAGTATATTGTTATTCTTTTTTTTTTTCATGTAATTGTTGATGGCTTTCAGAGGCGATGGTTTGTCGATGATGTAGTTCGCAATTGACATGCCGCGTTGAATGTAACTATGAATAATTTTTCCGAACTAGTATGTAATTGTAAATAGTATGTATTATATCCGTCGTGTACTAGATTTCGTCGTATATTAGGTGCCCTGTTTTTTGAGAAAATTATATACTTGGTCGCTAGATAATGAATATTACTGAGAACWGGTCAATACGGAATTAATCTAACTGTAGTATGGATTTTCTAGTATKGAATTTGTAGTATGTAATTAATATCTTGTGATGTAATTGAGTATCGTGTAGTATCGTGTAATTAACATAGTATTGAATTCATGATTTAACTTTTTTTTTCTTTAGTATGGGATTTTCTAGCATTGAATTCATGATTTAACCTTTTTTTTTTATCAAAAAATAAGATCAAATAAACACTCGAAGCAAGATGTATAAAATTAGTTTGCAGATTTAGTAATTTGTAAGAAAAGTTCAGATAGAATGATTGTATTTAGGCAGTGTTGAGGCTTTATACTTTAGTGATTGCAAATGGTCCCATGTCCACATTATCTGCACTGCACTAAACCATGGTWATGCATCAAGTAATGTCTTGTTCAAACATCACTACCCTGRAAAAAGGCTTATTTCATTAAAGAGCCTTGACATATTCTCCTTTTTTAGAGCAGGAACAAGAGCATGTATGTTTGGTTTTCTTTTTTTGGGCCTGCTTCATCTTTTCTTTTATGCTACTTGCAGTGTCTAATTCTCGAAAGGAAATCAGTTTGAGTTTGGCCTTTTCATTTTTACACTTTTCAACCTAAATTTTGAATTTTTTTTTAACTATTGCTAGTCGAAAATGAAATATTAAAAGATAGTTGGCTATGTGAATCTGGATATTTCAGGACAGTTTAATTTGTTAGTTGCAAAGAAATAAATCAATAGTTTGGGATGGCATAGTGTAAAAGGGCCCAAATGTAAATATTTACATTAAAGGGACAGTTTGAAACTTTCTAGTGTGGACATAGCAAGAAATAATTGTGGTGAAGGTGAAGTGAAAATTCCTTTTACAACAAACTCTGGAACCCAAAAAGCCTGTTAAGGTTGTTGGATTTTTTAAACATTGAAAGGTAAAAATTTGTTTCAGATTATTTTTAGGTTTTTTATTAGTTTCCTTTAATCTTGTGTCAGTCTGTGGGGTATGGATATGTCCTGGCTTGGCCAACATGAGTAAGGGAATCCAATGAAAAGGCTCGTGCGGGTTATGATCATTTATTCTTACATTAGGGATAGGGAATCTCAAGAAAGGTATGTCAATCTAGTTGTTATTCAGTATGGAATTTATCTAACTGTAGTATGGATTTTCTGTGGTGTGTTAAACAGTATGTAATTAATAAGTAGTTATAGTATGGAATATTTATATGAACATATTGGCCTTATTGTGACAAYCCGGGATATGTAAAATTTGTTAGAAAAACCTTGTTCCATTTGCTGAATATRTTTTCGTAGTAGTACTCTTTATTTGGGAAATTTTGACGAAAGTATCGTGTAGTTGTGAGTGAKTATATAAAAATGTACTAGTATGTAATTTTTTTGTAGTTTGGAATTTATGTAAATGTAGTATGGAATTTGTAGTATGTAATTAATATCCTGTGATGTAATTGAGYAGCGTGTAGTATCGTGTAATTAACATAGTATGTAATGTATAGTATGTAATTAASTATCTTGTAGTTGTCAGTCAGTATGGAATTTATCTAACTGTAATATGGATTTTCTGCGGTGTGTTAAACAGTATGTAATTAATAAGTAGTATGGTATTAAAATCTGTAAATGAACATGCTGTCCTCTTTTTGATATACTGTGATATGGATAACCTATGAGAAAAGTCTTTAGCTGATTCTGTTTGAAGGCGTTAATTAATATGTGATTATTAAGTAGATTGTATTTGATAAGTAGTATGGTATTAAAATCTGTTTGGGTGAGTAAATATATTGCATACTAGTAAGGAGTCATATAATGCAATAACTCGTATYTATTTTGTTGGAACAATTGCAGGCAGTTCAGGTCGTCTATGGCARCCGTGATTAATGAAATCCAATCACATGGCCATGCGATAAGTGATAAACATTTAGAAATAATGAAGAAAACACCCTTTTACCTTTTGTTRGAGTGCATTCATTYGGKTAGAGTTAATAGCTTCGATTGCCATAGGGGTGAGGCTCTTACAGCCGATATAATGTACATGTACAAACCAAATTTACAATGTTTCGAACTAGGTGGAAAGGACGTGATGTTGACAAAGCGAGATATACAGTTGATTTTTGGAATTGTGGATGGCGATAAAACTATAAAAGTGTATAGGGGAAAAAAAAGGAATGGAATTTCTTCAATAGGTGGTTTGGAGGGGATAAATATTTGAATCCTAAGGTAGTAAAGGACAAACTGAAGGTTTTGTTTTCAAAAAAAAAAMAATTGCTTGTTGAAGTTGAGGATGCAGTGAGAATGTTTTGCCTTCTCCTCATAACAACGKTGTTCTTACCACTGATTGGGTTTAATTTGACCTGGGGGTGGGTAGAGTTTGTTGAGGATCTCGATACTATGAGGGACTATGACTGGAGTGGAACGATAGTGAGGTTATTAYTGAACTCACTGAATGCTGATCACGAGGATCCGTACAAAGTGGTTGGGTGCACGATGGTACTACCGGTAAGAAAATATAAATTTTCCTTTTTGTTCATACGAGCGTGGCTGGTTGATCCTTGTATTGATCTCTGATTCTATTTGTGCAGTACTGGMTTTGTGAGCATGCACGGCTTATTGACGAGCGTGAAGGTGCCGTGGGTGCGATACCGAGGCTAGTTAAGTGGCACCTACCTAACCTCAAAACAGTTGTGAACAAGGAAATTCTCCTGACTCTAGATGGAGCGCAGGTGAGATAATAGGACATGTTTATGTGCATGTGTATGTCTGTGTATATATACCAAATACCGTATAATAATGAACCCAATGTGTTTATAATTATATAATGATCCCTATTCTATCATTACGAAAAATAAAGCATGTGGTTAAT
>BMAC01000527.1:352148-385193 GCA_014905375.1 Phtheirospermum japonicum | reverse complement strand
GTCAGGAAGGATGAAAAAATATCATCTTTAGATGGATTTCTAAAGATGAGGACCAATCAATTGGTGGAATTTGATCGTGAATACGCCATAAGGTTGAAGGAGATAGAAGRACTAAGAAAAAAAGTCACGACGCTGGAGAAGACRATCGACGAGCATAAAAATGTGAACAACTCCAAAGGAGACAATATAGAGCAGCAAAGAGATCGGTTAGTGTACCATATTTGTTTGTTACAAGTTACATGGTGTACTACTGATATGTGTATCATTTTAGTTGTATAAAATATGCAGTTCGTTTTGTATAGAAAAYATTAATCGAAAAGTTMTGTAGTTTTGATTCGAAACTGAACATTACAATTAYCTTGCACTGTGTAGGTGCTATGCGGACGTGGYAGAATCGGATGTACATGTTGTGACTCATTTACATTCAGTGGCAACTGAAGAATCACCAGTTGAGGAAAAGGTTGGGCCAAATTCAATGATTAAGAGGCTGAAAGTAAAGAATCGGAAGGTTGTGCAGGATGATGATTTTGACTACGGTATCGGSCGGAACAATAGGAAGAAGCTGAAGTCAGRTGCTGGAGACRCAGCTGAAAAGGCGTGGTCTTTTGAAAACAATGACCAGTTCCTTAAGATGCTGGACGCTAAATACCCTGGTCACTGCGCGAAATACCTATCCGCGGGATGTTTGACAAAGTTAGTGAAAAGACTGAATAAGGGATTGAGGTAAGCAATTTTTAGTGAACTATATCAAATCTTGTGGTATAGCACTCTCACACAATTTTTTATTTTTTTTGTGTAGCGAGACACTATACTTTAATGCAGATACGAAGACGGTTGTGGATACCGGTAGTATTGTGAATATACTTAAAGGAGTTTATATTTGCAACAGTGTAAGTTTGTACGAAATTTATATGTAGTAYGCAAAGTTGGTACGATKKATTTTATAGGAGAATTTAAATTATTATCTAGTGATGTATTTGTATGTTTGCCATATTCCAATGTATGTGTTTGAATGAATAACTTACATCTTTGATTCTAAAAAAAAAAGGTTGTTGATGCGTACGGACAGTACCTGCTTCGGACCATGGATACTATCAAAGATGGGAGGTATATAACAATTTTGCCAGGAGATTGTTGGGTACGGCAGCCGACAACGTTTGTAAAACAATTTCCTACGTCTACCGAATATTTTATATTTGACAATTTATAATCGTTTATGAACTTGCTTGTAGACAAGGATTGTCAACAATCGTAGTGAAGCCCTGATAAAACAGGTGGTTACGGCATCGTTCCGAAATACAGGGCTTATTTTACTACCTATGCTTTCTAACGGTAGGAGTAAGGACATCGGTGCAAACCACTGGACCTTACTGGTGATGGATATCGACGCACAGGAATGGCGATTTTATAATTCGAAGATGGCTCGTTTGCCCTCACTAAATGACAAATACCATCGAGATGCGGAGAAGCTGGTATGTATTTAAACTTTTTTTGAGGATATAAGTTAGACATATGATACGTAAATTTTATATCTATGAAGAGAGTTTTGTGTACCAAAAAAAAAATCAACTTCTGATTGGAAATATTACGTACTACCACACGAGTAATATTCTGAAGATAACATTATGAAGAAAAATGATAATAATCTGAATATGTTTATATAGAGGCCTTTGATATAGTATATTTTATCGTGTGTTACTGCACTCCTRTTTTTTTGTGCGATCCATAAAAAATATGTTTTCAGAAAAGGCGTACTGTTTGCAAAAGAAGTTCCAATATTTCATGTCTTGTTTCTTTTTGAAAGTGTATTCGCATCCCCTTATTTATGAATATGACTACAGAAGGAAATGCTAGAAGTCGAGATGGCTGCAGTTGCGTCGGTGAATCTTGGCTTCGCAGTCTCGTCGCAGGACACCCACCTGGGATTACATCGTGTTCCTGTGCCGCAACAAGGGGATACGTAAGTGTTGTTTGAGAAAATATTTAAATTGTCTTCAGTACGTATTTGTAACAAAAGTTGACGAATTAAAAATTATAACAGGCAAAATGAATGGGCATAAATAAACTTGAGCTGAGAAAATATGAGGAAATTTGTGCATGCAAAAATTTGTATTAAATTTGGTTGAATACGATTTTAGTTTGGAATGGGAATAACTGTGAATCATTRTTRGTTTCTAGGAATGCAGGTTATAATTACATATCAAACTAACTTGATTTTCGGACGTGAATGATTCCAGGAATGATTGTGCAGTCTACGTGTGCTACTTTATGAAACAAATTGTRCSGAATGAAGTTATGAAGGGTGTACTTCGCAAGGACGTAGTTAGGAAATTCAAGGCCGCGATGATTGAATCAATCGTGATGAGCAAGTGAACTTTCCGTTGCTATTTTSCAACATAAACTTTTTKGTTTGKAWTATTTGTTTCGAATCTTGTGGTTATGTAGTTTTGTACTTCTGATCATAATAGTAGCCCGATTGGGATGATCTTTTGTGCATTAGAATTGCAGGATTTTGCATAGTTGTAAGTTCTTATTGGAAGGACAAACGACTCAAGTACGCTTCATTAACAATGCAATTATGAAGAAAAGAAATCGCACTTACGAGCGTGTAGTACTTGAAGCTGATTCTATTTGTGGAAAATTATGTTTAATTAGCAATGTTGTTTTCGATTTTTCAGTTAAGCTTGGATGATGAAACATTGCATCTTGGTGAAAACTTTCATGCGCGCGTGTACATATGATACAATCTTACGATGAACATAAAATGAACATAATATGAAAATTCTTAACTAAAATTCAAAAAATATTTACTCATCGGGAAGTTTTAAATAAAGGGAAAATTACGAAAACAATGTTCTGCGCATGTACAATTCTTCTTAAACATGCATTTTGTAGTGATTACATATAGGCCAGGGGCTATATCCCACAATAGCAGTTGAAATAGTTCAATCAAAGGAATACAAACTATTAAATAGTAGATACATTAAAAAGACTGAAAAACAGTGTAGTAAAGGGACTATATACCATTAACTTTCAAGTACAGGTTAATACCTGACTCCAAAATTCCAGGATAACCGAAACACTTAAAAATTGATTAAACCAACATTCCTGAACAAACTTATACAAGAGTTCGTATTTATAGCGCATTCAAGCTCGCTTATAGACATGCGTTGACGACGACTCGGGAACTACGACCTATCACGCCTATACACATGCACATGATGGGTTTTCAATACGCGCCTATTAGAAAAAAATTAAAATTGATAAATCTACAAAGTCCACTTAAAAAACGCACCGATTTTACTGAAATGGAGAAAAGTCGAATGAAGAAAGGTATGTCAATCTAAATTCTAACTTCATTACCCTGTGGTGCGTAGTTTATTATTGTACATACCATGTAATTGTTAAAAGAGTACTATACATACGGACATATAAAATTACGTCTACAAAGGTAAAACAGTTTATTATATC
This sequence comes from Phtheirospermum japonicum, assembly GCA_014905375.1. Taxonomy (NCBI): domain Eukaryota; kingdom Viridiplantae; phylum Streptophyta; class Magnoliopsida; order Lamiales; family Orobanchaceae; genus Phtheirospermum; species Phtheirospermum japonicum. The sequence continues at coordinate 381,722 of BMAC01000527.1, read as the reverse complement.
TGAACGTTATGCAATATATATTGAATTCTCCCTTAATTTTACAATAATAATCTTTTGTCCTTCAGTATCTACCAATAATGATTAGTATAGAATTAACAACTATGTATGAAATCATATATGTTTTAGTGTGCGATCATATATTTTACATAAGAAAGCATTTTTTAAGTTTGGAATTAAAAGGGTATATTACAATATTAAACAGTTGGCATTAAGTATTGAATTATGAGCGTATAGTATAGAATAAGACTTTCAGTATGAAATCATATATATTCAATCAAATAAATCATTTATTCGGTAAGGAATCATAAGGGTATAGTACAAATATTAAACTGTTGTCATTCGGTATTGAATTATAAGGATATAGTATAGAATTAACATCTTCATATGAAATAATATTTCTCCAGTCTGGAATCATATAGTTTCAGTACATAATCATATAATCAATATGAAATTATTATCCAGATTTATAATTCAGTATATACTGAATTATTTGTAATTCAATACTGGTAATAAAAGATGGAAATAACAAACAAATATCATCCCAACAAAAAAGGTTTGCTGTCATCCGATTTCGTATTGTTTTCGAAAACTATGTACGGAAAACGCACCCATCACGTAAATTCATGGGATTGGATCTTTGCAAGTCTTCTTGTTGTGGTTGCCAACCTTACCACACCTACCACATTTTATCTTCCTCGCTATGTGCTCTCCTCTTGACATATATCTTTTCTCCTTAGGTCTTCCGGGGGGGCGCTTCGTCGATGGTGGAACAATTGGTTGAATTTCATTCGGTTCTTTCAAAATACCAAACATTGGGACAGGCTGTATGGGGTACGCGTAACACCTTGCGTATGTGTCTGAGTGGTAAAACTCATCGACGAAGTATGCGATAGGCTTGCCCACACGCAAAATCGACGCCAAAGCATGCGAACAAGGTAGTGCGCAAAGCTGCCACTGCTTGCATGAACATGTCCGCTCGTCGATATTCACCTCGACTGATGGATCGCTATGCACTTCGAATGTAAACTCCGAAGACCGAGTAACCGGCCACCCCCTTCCTTCGACAATGAGTTTTTTTAACTTACTGAGAATGGATGGGCATAAATCAATAGTCCAATCCCTCGAAAGTGTCTCTCTAGCTGCAAACGAATAATAGAAAAATTTAAGGGAGATTCAATTTCATGGGTTGGGCAAGATTATGAACTACAAATAAGAATCCGGGAATAAAGACAAGTATGGTCAGTCTGCATTAAATATTTAGTTTGTATGAGATTAAAGACAAGTATAGAAAAAATCTTCGTTAAAAAAGGAATATTAATTTTTGAAGAATAAGGATCCAGGATACGCACCACAAATTTGTCTCATAATCTTAATCCTAATGCTGTCGACCATATTTGTGACAGGCAAATTTCTTTATGCTAATATCCAATTATTGAAGGACTCGGAGGCGTTTGAGCTCATTTCCCCATACCTTGAACCTCTAAAATATGCATTCGCCCACTTTGTGACATCAATGCTCTCGATAAAGTGTTTGGCCGCAGCTCCGCCATCTGCTATAAATCTACCCTTAAAATGCTCAAAAAGTGCAACCGTCGGCGCATAGGCTGCTTTTGTCAGAAGCCACTCCAGTCTACCGCGCAATTTGGATGAGCAGCTCCTCCCTCTAAAGGTATATTTTAAGTTTGTCCTCAGATGGTTCAAACAATATCCGTGTGGATATCCGGGAAATACCTTTCGGATTGCGTCAAGTAGGCCTGGGTTCCTATCCGACACAAATGTGACTTCTCGAAACGGCGATAGAATCTTTTTCAACTGCTCCATGAACCACTGCCAATTATCGGAATTCTCAGAGTCCACCACCGCAAAAGCGACGTGGTACAGACCTGATGAAAATATTTCAATTTTGTTAACATGATGAATCGGTAAAAACCTGACTTAGGGTAATTGCGTACTGGTACTATTTGAAAAATAAACTTAAATTAAAACATACCAATTAACCTGTGATTTTTTTTAATCGACCAATATGAACATTGTCAGTATATAGATATACAGTTTATGTACTTGTTATAATTCTTTGTATCATCATGAAATATGGAAATCCGTAATTAGATATATGGAAGTGTGAAATTGCATACTAGCTGGCAGTTATGAAAGATCCATGATCGAAAAACCAACAACAAGTTTGACCACATCCTTGATGGAACTCGGATTACAATTACATCAGACTAATATCGTTCAATTTGTAAGAGTGTTTGTGTCTAATTCAGTACAATATTGTGAAAAATGTACATTAACTTTGAAAATTCTGAACTAGAAAAAAAAAGGAAGTTGTAATTGAGATATTACCATTGTCGCCATCCTTTGCCGTCGCGCCAAGAAGTTGGCCTTTGAACTTTCCTTTCAAGTGCGTGCCGTCGATGAACAGCATAGGTCGACAAAAATTAAAGCCTTCAATGCAAGCAGAAAATGCGACGAAAATCCTTTTGAATCGGCGTGAGTTCTCTTCGACGTCTAAAATGATGTGAGAACCAGGGTTTGATTTAAGGGAACACTCGACGTAGAACTCGAGATCACCGAATGAGTCTCCGATATCACCAAGTACAGATTTTCTCGACTTTTCTACGGCGAGATACGCAAGTTTATATGAGATTTCTAATCCATATTGCCTTTCGAACATTCGCTTAATGTCGGCTGGCCGTGTGTCAATATTTGTACGGACATCTTCCAAAATAAGCAACGACACCAGGTCAGAACTAACACGTTTATGTTTTATTGATTGAAAACATGMTCMRCACGTGTGCRCRTTATTAATTTGTCTCACGWAAAAAAAACYRTTTATTCGCTCCAAGGATGCATGCACGAACCACCCGCAGTTTTTATCCAAACAAGCTGCTGTAACCCTTGAAAGATCGTTCCTAACCCACTTGAACTGAAAACCTCCGCCAATTGCAGTTTTACGTAGCGCAATCCTGAAATCTTTCGCACCTCCTTCAAATTTCTGGCCAAACTCCGAAACCTCCGCCTCCCATCCMGTCGTCAATAATTTTTTCKTAYGACTRGGAATCAGAGTATGRAGAACATCATCRATATCTCCTCCGCAATCAACATTTGAAGTCGTATTTAACATAACAATTTCGYCATCATTTGCAATGTCAACCCTAATGCGTACTAGTCCGTATGACATTGCCAGATGAACCATACCTCTGAAATCAGCTTCGGTGGCTAATAATACTCTCGGAAATTCAGGGATGGAATAATGCATTGTCAACTTAGATCGGTTTAGCTGACTCCATCGTACACATACATTGTCCAATAATGTATTAAACGAGAAACCTGGTTCTATGCCCACAACAAGTGTTTCTGCATCGCACACAAAAAGTATGAATATAACTCCATAATCCGATAAACCTGTGTACACATTACGAAAGTTAGCGGACATCTAAGAGCCATAAACTCAACGGGCATTAGAAGAAAATAATGCATATTCGAATTATGCAAAAATACGTATACATACATAATACAGAGCATGGATTTTTTTATTTTTTTTTCAACACGAAGTTATCAGTTCGTAAAAGTGGGAAATCTTATATTTTCGACCTTATCCCATAATGTCATGAAACGGGTAGTACAAAAAGAAATGCAAAACATGAAAAATACGTAAAAAAAAAATGAAACGCAGCCTCTAGTGACAAACCAAGTGCAATCAACGCGCAAAAAAAGGTGAACTCAAGAATGCAATAACAGATTATATTACTAATGACAAAAGCCTAGCTTCAAAAATAATCTGAAGATATATAAGGCCATAAAATACAGAAAAATTAAGAAACCAAAAGAAAATAAAATAACTGAACTCAAGAATACAGAAAAACACCATTGTTATACAATAATAAAATAACATTTGCAGAAGGAATCAATAGAAACCCTACAAACAGAAATTGGAAAAAGATAGAAGACAGTGAAAATAAAACTTCACCTGCGTGTTGAATTCAATTTTGAATTTTATCAACACACAATTTCGAGTTCAAGGTAGTATGGAATACCTTCGAATAGAATTCAAAACATGTTTGATAAACAGGGAGTTTCGAGTAAAACAAATTAGGTTTGTAAAATAGAGACCTTCGATTAGATTTCAAAATATTTGTTATTCACATCAAACTGAAAAACTTACTTGAATCAATCTCCATATCAGCTTGAGTAGTAGTAATTATTTGAAGATTAGAAACACTTATTTGCAGATGTCCACATCCAGTTGAATCGGTGAAACCAATCAATGAATAGTGACTTTTCTGGAGGGTAACGTAAGTATACATGGTAGGCGAGATTGATTGGAGTGAGAAGAAATTGAGAAGACTCGTAGCGTGATCGACGCCCCAACCAGATTTTGATCATGGGTATATATGAGAAAATATAAGGGATATTATGATTTAATGGGCTTAAAATAACCTAAATGGGAATATAATATTTGGTAGGATTATATGGACTATAATATTTTCAAAAATGTATTATTTGGGAATTTTCCCTTATAATTATAAAGAAAATCTGAGATTATCTTAAACATATAAAAAAAATGTATTAAGAAAAATCAATAAAAATATTCAAATCTAAGATTATGGTAAATAGTAATAAAAATATAAATTAAAAACAAATCTGCACAAGTGTTTTAGAAAAATTCTACAGTACCCTTAAAGGCACCACGCCCCTCACCCCCCTGCATTTATAACAATAGATCTCTTCATCTAAAAAGCATAAATTTAATCAATTGGTTCCTACTAAATCCCACTATGTGAAGAATGGTGCCGTGAAGGCACCATAAAAGCTCTCAGTGTTTTATAAAATATTATTTTAATACTTTTCAAGTTGTCTATTTTTTTTAGTTTTTATTTAAAGTTATTTTATAAATTTAAAATACTTTAAAATTTTATAAATTATTATGGATTTTGTTTTACTCTTATAATAAGAAAATTGCATATTTAAAAGAATATAAAATATTAAATTTTTTTCAATTTTATGTTTTGAATATATTTTTTTTTTGCACATTTAATTTTTTATTTTTTACTTTTAAGTGAATTCTTATTCTATGATTATTTTCGCCACACCAGCATTGACTATGCAAAAAAGTCAAATTTAGTGACTTGTTGCCGGGAATTAAAAGATTCATGCGACATATTTTTTTTCCCAACGAAAATTGGGGTTAAACTACTTTTTCTTTTAAGTTACTGAGTAAATTTGCAACCACAAAATACTATCACATATCCCCCCGTTTCTAAGAGCATCTTCAATGTGATGTCAATTAGAGTAGATTTTTTGCTACATAAACTTAAAATTCTTATGTGGCAAAAAAAAATGTAGACAATGTCTAGCAGATCGTCTACATGTAGATGGTGTGCTAGATATTGTCTATTTAACAATTTACCTTATGTATTCGTCCATTAATATTAATTAATTTATCTCTCTCTCATTTCCACCAATAGTAGTTAAGTATTATTGGAGAAGATTAATAATAATATTGTATTTGTCATGTCATTAGCAATTCACATTGTCCCATTGGAGATGCTCTAATAAGTATCGTTTTAAAGTTTTTGTTCAAAATTAAGAAATATAAATATTTGATCAATGCACCTCCAATCAATTAAGAATTTTATATTTAATTCCTTCCCTTATTTCTCTTTAGTTATTCTAATACCGTAAATTTATTTATATTTCTTAAAATAAACGATGATAAAATTAAAATAAAGTGATAAAAAATTCTAATATAACACTTAATTTATAATAAAATTGAGTATCAAAGCGTCTATTATTATAAAACGAAGGGATATAATTTTGCCAAAAATAATGTACTCGACGATATCATATAATTTAAAATTGAAGTGAGCAAGACAACATTAATAGAAATAGACGTTGATCGGAGTAATTTATATTAAAATGGGGATATCTGGTTGGAAAGAGACAAATATTTGGAGAAGTGGATATTATGGATTCGACGTGACAAGAAAACCTTACAAATAACCCTTCAAATATCTCAACTATTGGAGTCACCATGTTTTTGTCCAATCACTCGAAACGGTGAACTTTACCTGGAAGTGAAGACTAATCACAATTTTCAACATTCGAACCTTGAACTACGAAAAATAATTAAAAGTTGTTATACTAGATTTTTTCACAAATTTTATTATTCAACCACTAGCATATTTTTTAGCTACCAATCACAATTTTAATTTTTATATATCAAATTAATTATTCATCATTCTGTTTCCTCAAGATTCAATCTACTTAGAAAAAGAATTTTAGAGTGAAAGGAGGAGTTTATACCAAACTACCAGCTGTGGCGAGTGTCAGAATTGTGCACACAACATATATTTATATCTCATATATATTGCGTCAAAAAAAAAAATCTCATATATATATTGCGTCAAAAGAAAATCATAGTCAACGAAACTATATTTAAGCAATACTGTCAAAACCAAGCAACACTCTGGAAGCCAAAACATATATATATATTCAATTATGTTTAGCCAGAACGAAACTATGTTTCCAACTGCAGATTCAACGAAGCTTTTTCCAAACTTCTTATTATTTTATCATTTTTTAATCACTAAACTGATTGTGTTTGAAAAACGCTAATCCAGTCATAATTTTCGTTGATGAAAACTGGGCCCGAGGGAAAACACGGACCAATTATTTACTACTCCAATAAATCATGTAATACATACAGGAGAAACACGGCCCAATAATCGAGTCGCGTTTTTCTCTTATAAACAAAAGCTTCAACAACAAATTTTATTGCCCGCCGCAGCTGAGGCATCTTAACAGATCGGTCACCTTGAAATTCATTCCTACACGCCCATTAATCCAATATTATAGTACATATCTCAAATCGGCACACACGAGATCGATTTTTGGTGCCAATTCATGCAAACATGAAGAGTAGTCAAGAATCAAGTGCTTTTATTTTCATTCGTGCTGGTGTCTGTATTACCTGAGTTGTCACTAGCTCTTTCAATTGCTTCATTGTCGGCTTTCGGTCCCAAGAAGCTTGGTTGATTAGTTGAAGATAGAAGTCTTGCCCACATCCTGTCTGTTATCACAACCTTGTTTTGCTTTTCAGTAATACGCTGCATAAATACATAAATAATTAATAAACAAAAACATTTTTCATCTTCTTCAAATAATATTCAGCACAGACCACCAACAGAAGTGGGTGATCAAAACTGGACCAGTTAGTGTACGCTTCTCAGGTTGGTGTTGTTTTGATTTTTCTGGGCAATCTTTTTTTTTTTTTTTTTTTTTTGAGGAGGAGGTAAGATTAATGGAGAATACTATAAAATTGTATGGTTATGTTTCCATAGTTCAATCTTGTTTTCTAGAGTGTAGGAAAATGATTTGGAGGATTTACCGATTTTCGTGAAAGTTTGGATGGAAAATATGAAAACAAGATTTGATGCAGGTTTGGAAATGAGAATATGTTTGATTAACGGATCAAGTAGCTTCCATGTATATAATACTCCCTCCGTCCCAAAAAGATTGGCCATGTTACTATTTCGGGTGTCCCACAAAAATAGACTTCTTACTACATCTAGTATGCAGTGACATTCATTCATACCCCTATTCAATTATATATTAATCACACTACTCCATTTACCTAAAATTAACTAAGAAGAAGAAGTTGTGATAACTACTGATTCAATTAAGCAAACGCCTGATGGATTACTAGCATACCTCAAGAAACTAAGTTGGAGAAATTTAAATATTTATTTTGTGATAAAAATCACTTACATAGAAGGGAATGTATGTCTGCCTGCCATTGACAAGCCCGCTTGTGAAGCCCGTGTACCCGGCCATTGCTCCATGAACAGCACTTTGAGCAAGGAGTGTGCAGTACACATTGTCAGCTGCGTTGCTAGGAATAGCACGGATCATGTAAGTTGGATCTGCAAAATTATCCAGTTAGTTCGTTTCCTTTTAAGAAAAAAGATAAAAATAATTCCATGATCAGTGAGCAATACTAACCTATATATTTTAGAGTAATCGGAAGTTTATTTGGCTTCGCGAAATGTTCCTGTCAAAAGAGAAGAGTAGCTTAAGAAAAAGATTAATCACCGTGATGTTGCTTTTGACCGAGAATTTATGGTGACAATATCACCATACACGTTTATGGTGTATGAGTGACATTTTATATTCCTCCAAGTTCAAAAAGATTATCTTAATTGAACCCGGGGCCCATCCTTAGTGCTCATCTGAGATTTGAGGGCCCAAATCAAAGTGAAACCACAAAGGAGCCGTCTCATTTCAAGTCATCCATTTTGTTGATTTCAAGTCCCAGATTAAAAAAAAATCCTATAGTGCAGGGGGGTTTGTGCATAAGTATTAAGTAAGAGTATACAAGTGAGATATTAAAACCCTAAAGGGTAAAAATGACTAAATATTTTCAACACACACACACAGTTTGTATATTTGAATATCTCTAATTAATTATGACAGACTATTATTATCTTAGGATTTAGCATTTGCAATTTTTTCATTCAAATAAATGTTTTCGTTTCATTTCAACCGAGCACAATGATTTTACCACAAAAAAAGTAGAGCATAAGAACTAACACAATAACAAACAAATAGCCACAAAACCCATACCATATAACATATACCTTTATTTTTTGAGAAAGCCACAACCCGACATCTTGAAGTAACTTGTTCCCTGAAGCATCTTGTTCGTTTTTTGCTGTAACAGAAAGAAGTTCCTGTCCAGCTCCTTCAGCAATAACAATGACCATATGTCCATTTTCTTTTAGTGTTTTCTCTATATATTCGAAAAGCCCCCCTTTTCCTTCAAGATAAAATGGCGATTCTGGAATTAAACAGCAGTCCACATCTCGGCTGGCCAGAGTAGCATACATTGCAATAAAACCTGCATCATTGATTTTAATAAGTTTAGATGAAAAATACAGAGTGATAACTAAATATACTTAAACCTTGAAGTTTAACCTAATTAAGAAAAAATTTTATTTTTCATAATCACAAATAAATGGCATGTTTGTAATAGACAAGGGGGGTATTTGTAATTTTGAAAGATAACTGGATTTTCTTGTATTAAAGCGAAACCTATGTCCCTAATATTAATGCTTCTGTTGTCTAACAATAGAATATTGCTAAAATATTGTATGTTAGTACAGTATGTGTCTTTCTTGTTTTAAAATGATACTGGCTAAACCCAGTTTTTCAAATAAGGTACGAAATTCTTATGACTGAAATTAAGGAGAAAACCCACAATCTACACACACCACAGTGGCCTTGCAAAGTCAAGTCCTTCACATAATAAGTACTTTCGTTTTTTTAAGTGAGAGTTTCATCTTACCACTGTAGCGACCCATTAGTTTCACTACACCAATTCCGTTCTCTGCACTCTCAGCTTCAACATGTGCAGCATTTATGGCACGTTGAGCTTCCTCTACAGCAGTATCAAAACCAAATGACCTGTCAATGACCTGACGAGAGAAACCAAAGCAAAATTGAAATAAGTCCATAACACAAAAAAATGAAAGATACAGAAAGGCACAAGAAACACCCACATAAAAACATATCAAGGTGCGCATATTCATATTACACAGAAAAACTTCTATAAGTTAATAGCTTTGGGACAGCTAATATTTATTAATTTAGCGAGAATTAAATTAACACGTAGGTCTCAAGTCGGGACCGGCAAAAAGTATTATTTTAGTGAGGTTATTAATCAATCGATTATTAAATTATCTAGGTTTTGCTGTATAAGCTAAGAGGTTATCCATTCACCAGAAAATTTGAAACACTCTAATCTTTTTGCGTATAACTTCGAAGTTGGTCATTGGATAGTTGAAACACGTATTTTGTATACCAGACACTCAAAGTTTGACTAGTAAAATAGAAGTGATTCATGTGAAGAGCTAATAGATGTTTCTCTAATTAAAGTTGGTCACATAATTAACAATTCGATACTAAGAAACCAGTACAAAGAACAAGTTTCTCCAATAAGAAGGTAAGGAGAACAAATACCGGAATATCATTATCAATTGTCTTGGGGATACCAGCAACAGCAACCTTTAGACCACGCTTTCTGATTTCCTAAAAAGAGAGGGGGAAAAAAAGGATAAGGGAGACGATATAGCAGCTCTAAAGAGCAGAGATGTCTCTTCAAAAGTGTATATATGCTTTATGGACAAGAATATAAATAGTAATATAATTATTTATTTGTTTGGAAAATAGCATGGAACCAGATCCGGTTACAAAGCCTGCTATTTCATCATACGATAATAACCTCATAACAAGGGAAAATTTCATTACAAAAACCGGTACCTGGAAAAGACAAAATAGGAAACACAAATTCCACCAAATATTCCTTACCCTCAAAAAGGAATAATGTTACCCAAAAGAAACTTCCACCAACGGTTTAAATAAAGATTTTCAATGACGTTCAGTTGGTTGACAGAAAATACATGGTCTACCAAGCACTAGTGTTCACAGAATAACTTTATTTAAACTCGGCTATGAGAAAGTAGAGCTGCCAAAAAGCCCATCAGGACAAAAGGAGAAAATTGGGCCAGGTTGGGCTGACATTTTTCGGGCAACCATTTTCAAGACCCAGGCCCTTCGCATACTATGAAAAATAGTGTAAAAATGAAACGGTTTATCGGGTCAGCCCATTGGGCCAAAAAAAACTCCCCATTTCAGGCCTACAACTCTAGCCCAACCCAGTCCAAACACAGACCGGTTGAGCTGGGCCAAATGTTGACAGCTCTATTAGAAAGTAGCACAATTCCCTAATACAGATACCTCATAGATCACACCTGCTCCGTTCTGAGTGCCATCTCCTCCGATTATATAAACCTGAGCCAGTAATACTGTTCATCAGAACCAAAAGGCAGTTTATTACGAGCCAAAAAACGTACGAGTAAATGAATCAAAGGAAAATAAATTCACGAAGGGTGGTGATGAATATTCCTTCACTTTTAAGTACAATCTAACACATACCTGATTAATTCCACGATCTTGAATGCTATCGACAATCTTCGTGGTGTCATGGCCACCTCTAGACGTTCCCAGGATTGTCCCACCGCGCTTATGTATGTCATTCACAAGCTTTGGAGTCAAAGTAATTGTGTTCTTTGAATAGAAACCCCTATAGCCTCCCTAAAGAGATAATGTCAAAAGTGGATTATGAATATGTAAACAGTGATGGCATTGGCCTTATCACAGAAACTGCATAAAATAAAAAAAACGGGGGGTGGGGGGTGGGGTGGGGTGGGGTGGGGTGATGTTGTTAAGGAATGGTGGGTTCGGATACCCTCTCAATTTTGAGATTAGAAAAACTGTAATAATTAAAAAAAAAATACATTATTCACCCACTTTCCCTTTTTTTCCACCAATCACTTCAACTCATTTTATTTGTAAATCAAATCATTGGTCATTATCACACATTTTTCCATAAATTCACTAATCATCATCCACTCAGATATTTCTGACTACCAATCATTATTTTACTATTTTTATACCAAATCAACTTCCATCATTACCTTTTTTATCTCATATCCATTTCCGCTCTCAACATTATTCACTCTAACAAGGAAAGAAAAGCATCACTATTCTGTAACGTTAAAAATAAATCATAATAATAACCCAAAATTAAAATGTAACCAATCGCGGCCTTTTGATACTTAAATAGCTTATGGAGAGGCAGAATTATCGACATTACATTCAAAAATGTATGAGATTAAATATCCATAGAAATAAATGCAAAGATTTGATAAAATGGTGTAAAAAGATTTTGACAACAAAAGACATACAGATATGGGTTAGGCATTTTCCAACAAATTCTTGACCAAATGTAATAATCTAAAACTCAAAGTGGTGAAAGCTAACCAAAAACTTCTGAAATAGTAATTGTCACAATTATTAGCCAACTCACATCAATTCCGAGGACTTTGTTGACCCCATACATATAATCAAGGCTATGTACAATTTCCCTGATCACTGTGTTTAGTCCAGGACACAGACCACCACAAGTCACGATACAGGCATGCACCTCATCTGAAGCAAAATAGACCTGCACATGGCGATGCAAATTTAACCAAAAATTTTCTAAACTACCTAGAAATGGTAAAGGAAGATAGATATACCTTCTGACGAGGTCCAGCCCGCCGAAAATGTACCCCTCTTGGAGTATCCTTGTGAACAACAACCTGTAAATTATTATGATTACTTTTAAGAAAAGACAGGACTACTATAATGGCACTAAGAATAATAGCCCATACTTGATTACGAGAATTCCTCACCCAAAAGTCCCTCTTTTAAGGGTTCTTTCAAGCGTGGATTTCTTAAGAACGCTAGTTTTTTTGTTTTTCTGTTTTATGTTTTTGTGCGATTTCAGCTGATCGGTCAAGTCTTGTGATCAGCAGTATCCTTTTTCATTTTATTTATTTTTGGCCTCTCGGCCATTACTTTAAAAAAAAATTATAAGCTGGCAGAAAAATGTGACTATATACACTAAAAATCTTAATCTCATAGAATGTGACTATACACACTAAATTTTATTATTATTTTTTTAAATGTTTATGTAAGATTTCTAAAAAAAAATAAATTGACCCCACAGAAAACATTGAGAATCAATTTTATCTTTATATCTAGTACTCTTGAATCCCTTAAAAAGAATTAACAAGACTTAATTAAATTTTTATTCTGTTTTACATATTTTGTTTACATCTTTATTCAATAAACTTTATTGCGCACAATTATATTCAGATAATTTAAATTTATAAATGCCTTAAGTATTATATTTATTTTAATTCGAGATTTGGAGTTACAACTGCAAGAGACTACAAATGAAGAAACACACACACACATCATTCTGACTTGCGGCCCTGATTGAACAAAACAATTTAAAAAATCACCTTTTCAGGAACACTATCATCCATGTCAACAAAGTACTGCCTGAAATCCAAAGAAACAACCGAATTTAATTTATAATGAAGAAATAATATATCGCTAAACAAATGAAAAAGGGAAAGATACAGAGTGAGAAAAGATAAAAGAGAGGATCGACTAACTTGACAACTGAATATGCAGGATTGGAACGTAGTGGGTTTGGATAAGTCTGCCAAAAAAATCAAGCACCAGCATGAGTAATTAGAAAAATAAGTGCATAAAATTTCAGTATTAAAAAAAAATTATCCGGAAAACAGAATCGCCTAGCTCAAATCCATGACATATACAATCTAGGAGCAACAGCTGTCCGTGATCCCAAAACTACAATCCGTGTAAATACGTTATCACAAACGAATACACACCAGTCAAATAACATAATAATGAAATAAACAAAAACAATCCACCATACGATCATAAAATCTCGTAAATTAAAACGCCAAACTTAAACTAATAAATATGTACTAACGCAATCACACACCACATGCCATGTAAAATCACACAAAAATCCAAACATTATTCACTACCACAAATCACATACACAAAACACATAACATTAAGCCAAACACAGCATTAACATAGATTCATACTAGCTAACAAGCACACCTCAACACTACATTTCATCAAATCCACAATCACACAAGAGCTACACACTATGAACAGAATAGCAACGCGTGCAAACACACAGAATACAACATTTAACCAGAAAAAGACTGATTTATTAATCTAAATAAAGCGTCAAAAAAAAAAAGAAAGAAAGAAAGAAGGAGATAAAGAAAAACATACAGGGAGATCGGGAATGTAATCGGTGAAATGAGGTACATCTTCGAGAACGTATCCAAACCCTCCTTTAACCAATTTCCTCTGATAATTGCTATCCGAACCCATACTGTCACCCAAAAATCTACCAGTTTCTTCTTGATGGCAATAAATATATATTTATCTCAATATACAAACAAGGTGGTAGTATGTGTATCTATGTTATATCTGCTTTTCTACTTTTTGTAAGAGGAAATTTTCAATTAAATGGTGGGTGAAAAGTGAAATGAACTGATTCCGATCTTCTCGTTTGGGCTAAATTGTCAGGATTATTGAAAATTATTGCTCAAGAAAACCAGGGGCGCCGGTTTACTCGCTTTATTTTATATAAATAAAGCTGCATTTTATTTCACGGTGGCTGGTTTGGGGATCATGGTACGACGAATGAGGCGTGAGGTACCATGTTCTCGTCTTCACAAGTTTATTATTACTACTAACATTACTATTATTATTTTCTTTGGGTTTAAAATATAGAAGATTCTAGTCAACTCTAAGACTTTTTTTTTTTTTAATATATAACGCTGTCTTTTATTTCACAGGTGCTGCTTTGTAAATTGTGGTACGAACAATGAGGCGTGAGGTACTGATGTATTGCCTTCTTTCAAATTAATAATAATAATAGCACTTTTTTCCTTTTTAATAAAGACTGACAAAAAGTAATTAATATTGTTGTGATATTAATTTTAGGGGTATTTTCGTATGAATAGTTTCTCTCAAACACTCTATAATTAATTTTTCATATAATCAGTTATTTTTTTTTTAATTTAAATTACTACATAAAAATACTAATTTACTCTTATTAATTATTTCCTCTTTCTTTTCTTTTAATTTTTTTTTCTTTATTCAATAATTAATACAATCAAAAATTCATATTGTTCCATGTCATCTTTATACTACCCTCCATCGTTGTCACCAACTGTTACCGGTCTAATTTCATACTACCCTGTGCATTTTCATACTACATAGTACAATTATATTCTTGTATTCGTATACAATCGAAATTTCATACTACTAATTTTAATACTATTAATCTTTATAAGCAAAGTTTCATACTACACCATGAGATTCCATACTATATCATGTAATTATTTTAGGCAATATGTCGTACTATAATACAGTCTTTTTTTTCACAAATTTATGTTTTTAAATTTCAATTTCATACTGTATATGAAATCCAAACTGATATTATGGATTTCATACTAAAATTTCAAAAAAATTAATAAAATTTCACACTGTTAAATTTTTAAAATTCATACTACTATTATGTAATTACATAATGTTATACTTTAAATATCATATTACCATTATTAAATTCACAACCCTACTAGAATTCAAAAAATCAATATATTCATACTACTACTACTATTATTTTTCTTAGGTTTTAAGGTGTATGGGTAGTTTATATCATTTAAGTGTAATTCTAATTAAATAAGATTAAATATTTTTATTAGAATTTTTGGCAATTAGTGATAATTGGAGTGTAGTAATGAGAGTTTTTCCTAAATTTTACCTATATTTTTTAATTATATTTTCTTAGTACTAATAATTCATCAATTTAGGGAATTTTTCCTAAATTTAAGTATATTTTTTAATTATATTTTTTTAATACTAGTGATTCATTAATTATTATTACTAAGATACACATTGAATGAAAACAAATAAATAAATATATGAAATAAATATGAAAAATGTATTATAAGTTGAGTGAAAAAAAAAAGTATGCAGTAACAAATGACGCCCGCTAACAAACTTATGTTACACGAGGGCTTCAACCATTAAAATGTACACCAAAAAGATAATTCAAGCAAGGTCACTAGAAAAAATAATAATAAATGAACTATAAAAAAATAGACATCAACATCTTATTCTTCGATATCGTTATGGTCTTCTTTCCAGCACGGTCATCCCGTCGTCCCCATTTAAGAAACAATGGTCACAAACTTGTTGTCAAACTCCTAGTCCTCGTCATTCATTGCAACAAAACGAGAAATTAACTATTTTAAATAGTAAGGGTGCGTTTGGTTTGGATCTATGTTCTTGATATCATTCAATTTGATAATAATTCATACATGTTACTTTGTTTGATTAAAATATGTTAGGGCAACACTCTTATTAGGCCGGATTAACGGATCATTCGTTAGGTCAAAATTTTATATCAATACATTATAGTGAAAAAATCAATACATTATAATAAAAAATCAATACATCATAGTACAAATACATCACAGTACAAATCATAGCAAGGATCAGAATTTATGAAAAACTAATACTTTACAGTAAAAAACCAATACATTACAGTATAAAAACCAATACATTATAGTATCGGGTCAGATGGCCTAACATGTCATGACCCGTAATCTAGCCTAACACGAGTGTTTCCCAATATGTTAAGCCCATTAAATGGTTTCGGCACATTAATTTATCAACCCCATCACTTAATACCATATTTAATTGGGCAACACTCTTGTTAGGCCAGATTAACGGATCATCCGTTAGGCCAAAATTTCATATCAATACATTATAGTGCAAAAATCAATACATTATAATAAAAAACCAAATACATCGCGGGTCAGAGATTTATGAAAAACTAATATTTTACAATACAAAATCCAATACATCACAGTACAAAAACTAATACATTATAGTATCGGGTCAGGTGGCCTAACGGGTCATGACCCGTTAATTTGGACTAACACAAATGTTTGCCTATTCTATGACCCGTTAATTTGGACTAACACAAATATTTGCCTATTCTATATTCTGACAATTATTTTACTTTGTCCCAATTTGTTCTCGGCTAGGGAAAAAAATATAGCTAGCTTTTCCTAAGTGTCTTTGTCTGGTTATCTTTTCTTATGAGTTTGATAAGTTTTCCTTTTTATTATTGAGGTTATAAAAGTTATTTATTAACTTGTTTGATTTGGATTTAGGACCGTTTCATATCAAATTCATTAGATATTATGTTATTTGGTTCTAATGGGTATAAATTCAAAAATTATTGAATTTGATCTTTATGCTCCTATATAAAGTACTACACTCATTCTACACTTTACTTTGAATAAAACAATTTTTAAATACTTTCAAGGCAAATGAAAAATACAGGCTAACATATAACTACAACTTTTTTTATTTATGGGTGATGAGTTGAGTTTTTTACTAAAAAGTTTGCGATACCATAAGCAAATATTCATGAACTAACTTAAGTTCAGATTGATGTTGAAGAATAGCAGATGAGTTGTGGTTAGGGGTGAAATGCCACTCGAACCCGGAGCTAGCTAGTTCTTCACGAAATACATTAGGCGCAGCAATTGACTGAACATCTATGGGTAAAACACTGTTTTGGTGCGATCCGTGAGAGCGATACAAAATTGAGGCAAACTCTGAATACTAAATATGACCTCAAAATAACAGGGGTCAAGGTCGGCCAGTGAGATGATGGGGGATAAGCTTCATCGATCCATCATAAAAGAAAGAAATCGATATGTATCGGATGGAGTTCACATCGTACATAGAGCGCCCAAACTCTTACTATCTTCCATACAAGCTATTATGATGATAAAAATCTTCCAATTTATATACCTTCTATGAACAAAGGTTACTTTATTAGGCGTAGATATTATGGTGGCCATGCTGATGCATATATACCATACCACCTACTGATCATCGCCTTGGTAAGCTATTGCCTCATCAACTAGCTAATCAGACTGAAGCCCCTCCTCATGCGGATCCCTCCTTTTTCTCCTCAGCCTACGGGGTATTAGTAGTCATTTCCAACTGTTGTTCCCCGCTCAAGGGCAAATTCTTATGCGTTACTCACCCGTCCACCCGAGCTGGTCAGATGTGTGGGACAGAGGGCTCGTAGTATCCCATTTTCTTGATCAGCAACGAGTTCCCCATACAAATAGAGGCGCCTATCAAAAAGATACTCTTAAGGCTTCGGAATCGAGGTCTCATTAGTCAAAGAAGATTTTCCCCAATCGCTGGTTTATACCCAATTTCTAATGATGAGAAAAAACCCAACAACCACTAAACTGATTTGTGTAATACAAGAAAGATAGATCAGAATGATAAGAGAACGAGGGATAGGTGTTTGACAAGAAAAAATGATATTCGAATAGGAAAAACCAAAATTTGTGAGTATTTTACTCTGTTTTATTACTATTAGTCTTTATTCACTATTGAAACATATCCCACAATTATTCTAATTCCATTAATTGCAACAAAATAGTATAAAAAGTGTACCAATTAAAATCTTGCAAAGCCCCTGGATGTAGACCGGCGGCTGGACTCCACTTTTAGCGGGAATCAGAGTTAATGAATGTTTAAACTCTTAAAAGATTATAGTGGGCAGGTTCTTGTATTCACAAGTGGATGGCGCTTGGACATACAGAGGGAATAGGTGATTCATCGAGCTGGAACTCTCATATAAAACTATGATGAGACCAACTCTAGCCAGTATCCTAGAGTAGAAGACGGCGCAACACTGCCTATGCGATAATTAGCTTCCGATGTCGAAACTTCTCCGACATTGATTGAAGGTAAATCCTTCACTTCAATCTTTGAAGCTAAGTCTGCTATTAGGTCAAACTGTGATATGCTCTATACCTTACCTTACTTTTTTTTTTTTATCAAGCCTTCCTCTTTTCATAATAATAAGGTAAGCAACAAAGTAAAATGTGCGAATCGAGGGCTTACACTCTCAAAACTTTCTGATTTCATCAATTGTTAGAATCTTTTCTTGAAAAGAAATCATGGGTTTTCTATGATATTACTATTATTAAATTCTTAGTCTCATCGAAAACTTACAACAGCTTGCCAAACAAAAGCTACTTTCAAACAATTATTAAAGTTCCTTTGGTGAATTGCAAATTTACATGATAATTCATTAAAATTCCAACAAGAATAGAGCATTCTTTCTCATTGCTAATACCAATAACAAATCAATGTGGGGGAAAAAAGACATTTTCTTAACAAGACAAAAAGAAAATTGTCTTGCACTAAAAATGGGTTTGACGCTAGTTCATTTGCCTTTGAAGCCCTTCTCCTTGCAATAATGACAAAGTGTTCTTTGTGTTTAGTTGAAACGAGTCTAACCCTTTCGACAATGGCACCAAGAGCTTGCAAAATTTGAGACTGCAAAACATAAAGTAACAACCAAAGACTAGAAAATTGCCTGAACGACGGATATAATTGCACCTTGCTCGGATACTTGTTGCACATGAGCAAAAAATAGTTAAACAATAATTAAAAACTCAACTGAAAGGTAACATACTTGAAGAAATATCATATGAGTATACATTATCCGTTGTATTGATTCAATTGACATGCATATAATCTTGTGTCGTTTGATGAGACACTGATGATTGATCTCAACCATAAGAACTTTCAAAGCTATTTTGACCTATTTAATAAAAAATAAAAAAAGAGTAGGACTTTTAAACGCAAAAAGTAAAAATAAAATAATAAAGTAACAGTTAACATGTAAAACATGAAAGAAACCCCACACATTAACCGTTTAAAAACTGTGCTCTCAGCATCTTACTAATTATACAACAAAATAAACACATACCTACACCCAAATATAAAAATAGACATTAAAAACTAACAATATGTGGTTGTTTTGGAGGAATGAGGAGCAAAACTTTGTTCTATGCTTAAAATGTTTGATTGAGTGAGTTATTGATTGCGTTTGTCCGCAAGTTAGCCACACATCTTTATATATGACATACCCTACCAAGGAGCCTACATTACAACCCTAGAAAGTCCTCATCTGATTCTTGACCAAATGTACACACACATATGCGATATACGAGTTCTCAATTTTCACGAGTCGTTGAATGCATGCTCTTGTTGATCCGAGCGTATACACTCACCTTTTGAAAAATATGAGCAAATGAGTGCAACATTATATATTTTACTTTTGTGAGGATGCATTCTTTTGATTTTAAGGTGAAAAGACAACATGAGCTTAGCTTAAGAGTTTTCGACAAAAGTGTTTATATTTGCAAAACTATATTGTATGCACAACATGACTCTTTGATCTAGCTACTTTCATGCTTACGTGGTTTCGATTCTTTCGTTTGTTCGAGGACGAACAAACCAATAAAGGGTGGGGTGGTTGATTTGTACGTATTTGTTATGATTTATTGTATATGTTTCGAGTCATGTTTGAGTCGTTTTGTTATCTTTTTCGAGTTGAGATTAGGCTATTTTGCATAGTTTTTCACTCAACGGCTTTTACTTAACTTTTTAATTTTACGATCGTTTATTGGTCCTTTTTAGATGACTTCTGTGTGTTTCTCATGCAGTTAGAGTGCTTGACAAGCCTCGGATCTCAAGTGGATAAAGCTCGTAAACCGTTACGAGAATCGAGAGATAAGGACGGGAAATTCAGCGCAAAGAAGTAGCCACAAGGACACTCATCAATTCGGATGGACCTGACATCCGACCGGATTGATCTTCAAATTCACACCGGGTGGATGTCCCAATCGGACTGATTACTGGACTCACATCTGGTCGGATTGCCTGACAGAAGACTCCATTCGGTCGGATTCTTCAGACCATCTGACCGGATGTAAGCGTTACAAAGTCATTTTTGAAAAGATTTTTCAGTTACGAAATGATGTTTTGAAGGCTACAAAAGACCAGGAACCTCAGCAAATAATGGAATCATCCATGCTGGAATAATCCACCATCCGGTTTGTGACAAATTGGGACGAGAACCCACTTCTCAAACCTCTTGGGGATGACAACCCAAGAGCGTTCTTGAATCATTTTTCATTTTATCTTTACTTTTCCAATTCAAATATTAAGTTTTTCAGACTTTAGTAGATATTAGATTATTAATCTTTGCTCGTACGTCGAACGTAGATTAGTGGTGATTCATGGATTTCCTATATTGTACATTGATACCTTCCGTTAATATCAAGTAAGCTTTCAGTTTCTTTTCTTATATTATCCCAATTTATGTTTCATTCGATTATGTGTTTCTTGTTTTATTGTGACGTTCTTGTGTTGCAAGTTAAGTTTTATATTGAATTATTGAACTTTTCAATGGTTGTCAGTTAGGATTTACGGGTCTAGTGCCTGTGATATGAGAGAAATCGTGTGGTAATTAATGGTTTAAGAATACACTTTTATGCATTTCATATTGTCATATCTATTCAATTCTTGTATATATGTTTTTGAGAACGGACGAGCACCAATTGCATGTTTTTCACTTATTTTGAAAGATTTTATGGTCGATTGGTGTGACAATGATCGCCGGATGGTTCGTAGATTGATTTCGGCGAAGAAAAGTGATGCGCAGCAAACCCGTCGATCGACATAGGCGTCGACACGATGTCGATGCACTGGAGCCGCACGCGTCGATCGACCACCATGTCGTATTAGAATAAGAAATGGGGTTAAAGACGATGAACTAACTAATGAGAACTAAGAAAGGAATAAAGATAAAGGTAATAACTCAAACAAACGGAACACAAAGAGAATTAATAATAATTCAATAATAATGACAAAACTCCAGTCCAAGTTCAGTTTCCACCCTCGATCGATTCATCTAACCAATTGTAATATCATAATTCAATTTTCATAAGAAACTACTAGCCCTAAATAGCAACAAGCTCTGCTACTCGAATTTTCCCTTACCGAATCTTTAATCAAAACAAGCTCTTTAATTAAACCTAATTAATTAACAACCTAGAATAAGCTCTCTAGATTTAGTCCAATAACAGCATTAGAGACTAGGCAAATAGGCTAATCTAAGCAATAAACTCATAAGCTCGATTTATTTAACTTATGTTGTGTTACCCCTAATGATGTGCGACCATTGCAGTGAAATAGAAACTACGACAATTACACGGGAAGCAGCCCTATTTCTAGCAATTGACAACCAACCCCTAATCTAGGTGTCCGGTCTAAACCAGAAATTAAGCAATCATGTCATGAAAGTAGAATAACATAAATAATCTCATATAAAGAACGAAATAGATATTACGCGAATTAATTAAAACATAATCAATCGATGAGTTTCAACATCACAAGGACCAGAATTAATAAACTACTCACTCATGGTGTTCATGAAATAACAAAAGAAAATTAATATAGATAAACATAGTTCTTGAGTAAGAAGGGGAAGAGAAGGAGTAGATCTTGAATCTTCAAGGTAGAATCTTCAATCTATTGTATGGAGGAAGGATTTGGACTCCTCTTGATGCCTTGGAACCCTAGGAATGTCCAGCCACCGCCTTTGGTGAAGTATGGAAGCATATATATAAGTTTCCAAGTAATTAAAGTGCAGATTTCCTTCCAAAAATAGGTTTTCACGTCAGCGTCGACATGGCGTCGATCGACGGGTGCTCCAGGATTGCATCGGTCACGTGCGTCGACCGACGGGGTATGGATCGATGTGGACAGAGACTTTTGTCGACCAAGTGGTCAATCGACGGGCTTCAATCAACGGCAACAGAGAGTCTCATCGATGGGTTGTCTACATGGTGGTCGATCGACGCGTGCGGCTCCAGTGAGTCGACGTCGCGTCAATGCTTGCGTCGATCGACGGTTTTTCTACGCGTCACTTTTCTTCGATTAAATCAATCTACGAACCCTCTGGTGATCATTGTCACACCAATCGACCACAAAATACTGCAAAATAAGTGAAAATTATGCAATTGGTGCTCGTCCATTCTAAAAAACATATATACGAGAAATGAATAGATATACCAATATGAAACGCATAAAAGTATATTTTTAAACCATTAATTACCACGCAATTTCTTGCATATCAGCCTGGAATCGTTTAGAGCCATTGATTGGGATTGTCGGGCGTTTGATCTACACGTTGGGATTGACAACCCCAACTCGTAGACTAAGTGTTCGATGGAATGTCAATTGACCGTGGAGACGATTCTAAGGCCCTAGACCCCATTTTATTAATCTTTTAAAAGTCTTTGATTGCATTGCTTGTAGTTTAAATCATCATTGTAGTTATTACAAATGATCAAACAAAAACCCTTTTGTCCGCGTGTTTAGATTTGCTTTTTATCATTTTCTCGTTCGTAAAACGAATGCAAAAACTACTTCCGATTAGCCTTTCTCGAGAGATTCGAATCGAGTTAACTTGCCATTCTACAGTGACCCAGTTCTCTTGCGGGCGAACTAAACCTTTTCAAAATATAGACGTGCATTGTTTAACTAGATTTAATTTTGAAGGACAATTAGTTCGACTCAGGTGCTACAAGTGATATGTCTTCGGGCGAATGTGGTTTATCTGTGAGATCTAAAGGCATACAAAAGGGAGTTGGATATCAAGACGCATATTAATACGAAAGTAAAGTTCCCTCTCTATTTTGTGTCTTTTTTTTGAAATGGTAACTTACTGTTATGAGGTATATGCATGACATTTGCACTGAAATGGCTAAAGCTTCTTCATTAGACAAGGTACGTGTAAACTCATTTATTAGTAAAAATTACTGAATATTTTTTAAACTCAAAACTTAAACTTCATTTAAAATGATAAATTAAAATTTTGATTCGAAATATGTAGACCTCATTTGGAGTTGAACCATACGAGCAAGAACAAATTGACGAAATTCGTGAGCTATGGGCAAAATATGTTATTCGGTAAATACTCGTATATATGTATTTTTTCTCATTTTTAACTACGTTTTCTTAGTTTATACATAACTAATGTTTATTTTGTAACTTGGTGTAGAACATTATGCGGAGGTTTGTGCCGCTTGTAGGAGAGCTTTGTGGTCTGTGGATTTCTTGCTTAATTCGTGACCCCATAGATTTGCGTTGTTGAAGTTTTATTGACATTTGTAACCACATAGCTTTGGTTAATTTGTTCGATCAACTTGTTTTATAACAATATGCATATTGACATGGTTTGCTACTTTAACAATGAGTACACATTTTGTTGATGTTAGTTAATTCTTATTTTCATATATTATTTGCTATTTTTTGGACAGGTATTAGGTATTAATAATAAATTATTTTTTGTAAAAAATTTATCAATTCTCTGGACAGGTTTTAAAATAAAATTTTGAATTTTTTCAAAGTTTACAACTACGCATCGATTTGTGCAAACCGGTGCATATAATCACCCGAATGAGCATCAGTTTATATGACAACAACCGATGCCTAAATGCTGTTTTTTAAATTATTATTGGCATTGGTTGTTGGATAAAAACCGATGCCTATAAATACACATTATGCATCAATTTTGGTACAACAACCGATGCCTATATTAATACTATAGGTATCGGTAAATTACAAACAACCAATGCGTATACATACACATTAGGCACCGATTATTTGATGAAAACTGATGCCTATAGTGAGACATTAGGCATCGGTTGTTTCAAAACAACCGAAGCGTATACGTACACATTAGGCATCAGTTGTCAATAAAACAACCGATGCGTATAGATACACATTAGGCATCGATTGTTTTAACAACCTGTGCGTATAGATACACATTAGGCACCGCTTGTTTGAACAAAACCGATACCTATAGAGAGACATTACGCATCAGTTGTTCCAAAATAACCGATACCTAAAGACTCTATATATAGATATTAGGCATTGGCGTGTGGTGACTATATGCATCGGTTTTGGTTAAACAATCGATGCTTATGTCACTTATTAGCATCGATTTTACAACCGATGCCTAAAGTCCCGATTTTTAGCCTGATGCCTATTAGTTAAGAGAACCGATGTTGGGGGGGGGGGGGGGGGGGTATTAGTGTTTTTAAGTTCTCATACTATTGATTTCATGAGGAAAATTATGTTAAAAAAGGGGTAATTTATTTTGCCCCTCCCCCCCCCCAAAACTATTGCGTTTTTCATAGTTTACTATATAAACTATTATTTGTGACAAACCACCATACAAACTAAGCGCGATTTTTAGTTTGCCCCCTTTGACCAGATGTTTGTGGTTTTGTAATCATAACCGAATGATGTGTCACAATCCGATTGCGTCACGTCATCCGGTTTTGATCACAAATACACAAAATTTTGGTTTAGGAGGCAAATTGAAAATCGCACATAGTTTGTATGACGGTTTGTCTCAAATAATAGTTTGTATGGTAAACTGTGAAAAACGTAATAGTTTGGGGGGAAAAAAATAATTAACCCTTAAAAAAATAATGACGCGGAAGATTGTATAAGGCATTCACACAGTCAAACTTTTGGTCATGAGTCTCACCCACCCACAACATCAACAACAACATCAAATAATTACAACACCAAAATACAAAATTATCACACGCATCTTGAACCACCACTTCCGCGCGCGCACACACACACACAACATAACCACATATACACATGAACAATGGTAGAAAAGAGGGAGGGAAAGATGGACAAGATTTAAAAAAAGAAAAAAGAAAAAATCCTACCATCGCCTTGCTAATTCCGACACCATTTTGATTTTCTTATAATAATATTATAGACTTTGGTGATGAGAGTTGAAAGGTAGTGGCCGAGTTGAATCTGGTCTGATAAATCACCGTAAATCTGAGGTCAAAGTTGACTGATTTATGAATTTAACCTTCGATCTTCAGTGATTGGAACATCTAATCTTAAATATAATTTTGGATTTCAAATGAGAACACATAGACGATTAAAAATGGCATATTTCTTTTAAATTTTTTGCCAATGGCCGGTGAACGGCTGCTGACGGTGGTGTGCTCAGTGTGTGATAGGAGGAGAGAGAGAGAGGTGGGGAGAAGTTTGCAGCATGAGTATGTGTGATGTGTGTGATATGGTTTTTTTCCTTTTCCAATTAGTATTATATGGGGCGGGGAGAGTCGAGTTGGGTGGACAGGTAGTATTGATTTGGTGAATATGATGTGGTCTCAAAATATGAGATATGTCTAACACAAGTATTTTTGTTTTTTGTTTTTTACATTGAATTGATAGAGATTTAATGGATAGGGATAGGGATTGCAACGTTGGCCCGACCCGTTCTGGCCCGCGACATTTGGGGCGCCCCGCCCCGCCCCGTGCCCCGCAGCGAGTTCGGGTACCATTTTCGCCCCACGGCGGGTCCGGGTACCACTTTTTATATTCTATATGTATATTTTATATGTTATGTATATATATAATTTATATGATTATTTATATATATTTATACACTTAATATTATATTTAACATTTATACATTGATTAATGATACTTTTTTATAAATAATATACATTAATAAAATAAAATAAATAATAAATAAACTTATAAATAAGCTAATAAATGTATAATATTTATTTTTTTGGTTTATTTTTTGTTTTTATTAAATTTGTAGTCTTATATTTAATTTTATAGTAATATATTTAATTTTTTGTAATAATTAATATTTTATAATTTAAAATTAAAATTATTTAGACGGGTCGTCCCGCCCCGCGACCCATAACAAGTCGACCCGACCTGACCCATGAAGTTGACGGGACGAGTTCGGGTCTCGCATAACCCGACCCGAATCACGTTTAGATTGGTTGTTGAATTATTTGATATTTTTCCCATCTTAATCCACTGTTGTTGGAAGTTTGAGCTTTGGAAATGTAAATTTGGAATTTCATTGATGGGGCAAGTTCTACTGTGGGTATTTTGCCCTTTTTTCAGGGCATCAATTACCTGGTCGAACCCGGCCCAGGGTGTGACAGGTAGATGGAAAAGGCCTGGATTTTCTTGGGCCTGAAATCATTGACCTAGGCCTGGCCGAACACCGGGCTGGACCGGTTGTCAGTTATTTGTTTGTGAATATCAACACTCTAAATAAAATTGTTCCACGCTGAAGGACCAGAAAGAACAGAGAGCGTCTACACTCTACGCACGCTATACCTCTTCTGCTCTCCGACGACGCAAGTAGCCGGCGGCCAGACGCCGCTCAACATTCTAAAGCTGCGTTTGCCCTTCCGACCACGCAGGCATTAGGCTCTGAAGAACTCAGTTCACGAATCAATTAATCATGATCGAAGCTCTAAAGGAAAAGGGGTAAGTTCTGGCTAACCCTAAATTGCTAAGCTCTAACTTTCTTTATTATCATCATCATCTTCATCTCCATTAAAATAAATCCTGAGATGTCATTGAGCTTTTCTCGTGCGGACTGAAACGGCAATCGAGCATCGTTGAAAGCTTGGTAGAATATCAGCTACCTCATCTCTCTCGCTCTCCCTCTCCCTCTCCCTCTTATATATTTATCTTAAAGTACCCGATTAGATTCTCATAACATTCATTCCAATTGGAAGTTTCTTCCTAACGCTAAAAACTGTATATGTGTTTGCATATTAGCTTCTAGAGAACCAAATAGAAGGATGTGGCAGTGATATTATGAAGCTATTGTAGACAGAATGTGTATTGATTATAGTGTTTTAGGATTGTTTGCTACTCTTTGCTGAATTTGTGTCCGTTGCTCATGTGAGGAAAAATCAACAAAATATTCACTGTTTAAGAGTAATAACGATATGGTTTCTATGAAAATTTTAACTAGAATCAATATTTTTCTTGCTTCATTTCTCTCCCTCTCTACCAATCCCATGGAAACAAAGAAATTGACGAGGATTATGCGGTTTTACATAAATTGCATGATTAGTGTTGTAATTATATTTCCTTTCATGTAATAATTATTAACATTTCTGCTCATTCTTACTATCTTTTTTTGTTTTGATTTATTTTATTTTAAATTCTGTTGTATTGTTATATTCGGACATGTGATTATGTTTCAAAACAGTCTGCCATGAATGCGTCAGTCCGACCGATATATACGCTAAGAACCTCAGACTGTGTCAGAAAATCTTAGGATCTGATTCACATCTTCTGAGCAAAATTCTCTGAAAATCAGAACAATCAAAATGGATGGAGACCTTGAAATCTCACTTGACAAGCTCCCGATAAAACGGCTAGAGACCATTGAAGAAAATGGCTTTGAACGCTTCCCCACGTAAGTTGATCCACTTCCTTTTTCACAATATGTACTAAATGTAAATATTGATGCATAGATGGATGATGTGATTTCGTGGTGCAATAATAATTATGTGGCAGTGATGTGGGATATGATGAGAAGAGATTGAACTTGATAAGGAGAATAGACTTTGCCTGGGCGGTGGAGAGAGAGGATACCGGTAAGAAGCGGAAGGCTGAAGGTTCAAGTGCTAAG
Source organism: Phtheirospermum japonicum (assembly GCA_014905375.1). NCBI lineage: Eukaryota > Viridiplantae > Streptophyta > Magnoliopsida > Lamiales > Orobanchaceae > Phtheirospermum > Phtheirospermum japonicum. The sequence goes on along the minus strand of BMAC01000527.1, from coordinate 353,806 downwards.
GAGGGTACAACAACCAATCAGCAACAATGGCAATGGCAGGGTTTAGTAGAGAACTTGCAGTTGGCTCACCAAGAGCTCTCTGTCATAATCGACCTCATCAACACGGTAAAGTACTTAAGGTTTTCACTTCTGAATAGGAAATACGTTTATATTTCAAAATGCCAATTATGGTTCTTGTTGACTTAATGTGCGTGTATGAGTATGTTACATGTTTATAAATTCATTGGCTGATACAAAGGCTCAATTTAAGCTACACTTTATTAGCAGTATTATACGGTGACCATCTCTTTATATGGATGTACTGCACTTATTGAAATGGATTATAGAGCATAGGTCAACAGAACATCCATTATATACTGGGCTCGTTGATAAATCAGTTGCGTAGTCTTTCTGTAATATATTTGTAATTTGCATTATCTTCATGGTGGCCTATTACTGGTAAGCTATTAATTTTTAGTTTATTGATAGGAGAATTGAGTCTTGAATTTTGCATTAGTTCGGGATTAATTTCAGATGGATGCGTGCTTTGAACCTTGGTCAACTTATTTCCTGACATTTTAGTAAATCTCTCAGAAAGGCTGTGTTGCTTTGATGAACTTTCTGGGAACTGATGTTTAGATTATATATGCCTAGATGCTCTTAATAGTAAGAAGTATTCATAACGCTTATTCATTCAGACAGGATATTGTTCGAACAGAGGACTTGAAAAAAGTCAAGTTTTTTCTTCTAATTTTCTGCTATTTCATCATGCCACATACAGGTAGAGGCAAACGATGCCGTAACAGTTGCAGGCATGACGCGCCCGAAGCAGTTGCCAAATGAACATCTGTCTGATCTTGCCGTATCTACAGCAACGAAGCTACAGAGTTTCAGGGTATTCTTAAAATTTTCTTGTAATTTGGTTCTTGAATGAATAAATAGAAATTAATTTGACAGGATTGGTTGGCAATAATTATTCTGGTTGACGCCCATTTTTGGCGTATAGTTGCGTTTGTGCAATATGTTTTAAGTACTTCAGTTGATTTGCAGAGTCTTGGAAAATATTTCAAGCAATCCGCGAAAGGATTGGAAGAGAAAATAGCAAGAGAAGCTCGATTTTATGGTGCCCTCATTAGGTATGTTTTGGGTGACCGAGGAAGCCATATGTTTCTTTTATCGCATTGTGTAAATTGTATTAATCCAATTGCTGCATTTTTTTGTCGATGATAGATTGCAGCAAAATTGGAAAATCAAACGACACCGATTGGTGGCTGCTGCCTCTGGCAATGAAGGCTTCTATATTGATTTATTCGACAATTCATTATATGAAACAACTGTTGTATTTCGCCCATCTTCCATGTCAACAATACCTGTCGAGCATGACTCAGCAGGAATGCTTGCGGTGAATCTGCCTCGAAAGTCGTGCCACACTCTTCAATTTGAGTTTCTTGGATTTACTTCTGCATATAACTTTAGAAAATCGGGCGAAACCAATACACTAGCCGTGACCAAGGATTCTTCCAAAGAACCTGGGAAGGAACATGCAAGTGATGATGAACGTGTGAAGGAGATGCACTTAACTCTCCGTGAAGTTCATCGAGCAATACATGATGAACAGGTAATTCTTGTAGGCAGTGCCCAAATTTTAGTATTTCAATTTTTCCTTTTAGTTTCTTATG
>BMAC01000527.1:315288-352086 GCA_014905375.1 Phtheirospermum japonicum | reverse complement strand
TTTCGTTTTAGGGGTCCTTCCTAATGGTTAGGTGGTTTGACAGGAGTGTGCCTCTATTAATCTACAGAAATGGATTAGATTTGTAGCCACTTTGTTGATATGTAACTTCTTATCATAATTTTTGTTTTTTCAGGTGTTTGATTTGGTAAATCGTGAAGCATGCAATCCGTCATTGTGTGTGAATCTGACTGGTATAAAAGAGAATTTTTTACGCCTAAGCATTGGTCAAGGAGCATCTGTTTCCGTTTCACTTGTATCGACTGGTCAAGACGATCAAACAGTTGGTGCATCAGACACAAACACTAAAGATACAGAATATGTGCATTTGGGATCATTCGTTGGAGCAAAGTTTGGAGAAGGACCTGATAAAGCAAATAAACTGGGGATCCCAAATCAACTTGGCTTTGAGATTTATTTGCGGCAATTATTTCATGAATATGTGTTTGTGAAAGCAAAAAACAAATCCATGTCTTCATCTAGAAGTCAAATTCCTGCCCAGCCACTTAAGGACAATTCAAACATTCTGAGTCATTTCTGCATGTCTCTTGCTCACAGAATCTTCTCCAATAAAGTTCTCTTCGTTCTGGAAAATCTGGTATTTTTTTTTTAATTTCAAGTTTACTGAAATTTAGGATCACGTCAGAAACTCTGGGAATGTTATAAATTGGTGATATATGTGTGTGTGTGCAAGGACTTTTATTTAAGGTGTGTTTTATGATCTCGAAGGTTTATAGGACACCATACGTGGATTTGATTTCTCATCCCACCTGGCATTCTCGGACATCCTCGTGGACACTCTCAATGAAGATTCCTCAATCTATCCTTAACGCTGGTAGACAAATGCAGACACCTGGCGTCGGCACCTTGGAGAGTGTAAGATCTCAGTTTTGGACTAAGGTAGCTGTGGTCGATGATTCCATTAGTGTAGAAGGCGAAGGTGCTCCCAATGTTGTTGGTTTATTCAAAGGGAAGTCTGAAGGTGTTTGTTCTATTAATGGATATGATTGTGACTTGGCGGATCTTCCTATAATACTCCTGCAGCAGGTATTTGAGTTATAATGCGTTTTTTAGTCAATCAATGGAGATGATAAAAACTTGTGTTAAACCACCTGGCGGAGTACATTCCGTTAGGCCGAGACCGAATTTTAGTTTTTCAATTTTTCATTTCGTGTTTTAGAGTTTTCCAGTTTTTAGGGTTTTAATTTTTTATTCATTTTTTTTTGTTTATTGTTAGTTTATTTTTTTAAGGTTCTCTCTCTCTTTATATTTATATTTTTTTTAAGATTTAGTTTTGGGGATCTACCTAACTGTTAGCCGACAAGAGTGTGCTGTGTGCCTCAATGGAGATCATTGTTGCATGTTTTTAAGGCCTGTGTTGCTTGCATGATTAGTTCCAGTTGTAATGCTTATTAGTATTTGGTGAAATGCTTAAATTGCATAGGATTGTTTCAACTCATTTTAACCTAAGTTCAAAAATGTCTATCTCCTCAAGATATATCCCTTGAGGTTTGCGTTTGTTTTACAAATTACCCCTCTTGATTGGTGCAATTTGTAACATAGAAACATATGTCAGGGATATTGGTAATTTGAAAGATAATTGTTTAAAAAAATAAAAATAATTAGGCTGAACTTTAAGGGTAGTATTTGTAATTAACCTTGTTTGTATATCAACATAGTTCTGAGGTTTATGAAATACATAAACCTTTTTAACATTAAGGTAGAATAATTAGTGTTACATACAGTAGATATAATATGCTTTAATATCATGTTTTTTTTTTTTAAAATTATTGTGTTAGGTTGCTAGTCAAATTATCCAGTGGCTGCATGAGGAGTCCCTTACCGTGGGCATCAAAGCAGACAGAGATTTTCTATCCCTGGCTTTTGAGCTCGATCAGGGCGAAATAGTTCGACTGGTGGCTCATGTGGACCCGGACGATCCTGAAGGTTGCATTTCTTGGTGGCTATCGATGGATGATGGACGAACCAGGGACCACAAGCTTCGTTCAGACATGTCCTATGATGAATCAGAAACCAGGAGATTCTTAGGATACTTGTCTCTTGATGTGTTACACTCGACATTATTGGATTTTCTAAACATGTGCAGCTGTTGAAGGGCGCCATTTTTCATGTTGTTCTAGTGGAAAGATTTTGTATTGAATTATACTAAAGATGCCTCTAGGAAAATTAGAAATAGTCAGATGTATAAATAATAATGTTATTTAAGTTTTGTGATCTGTACTTCACATGAGGGCGTTAGATTGTTAATGATTCAAGTTTTGTGATTATCTGCATGCTTATATTCCGAATTATTTATATTTGGCAAACGATATGACGTGATCGAGTGGTCGTGTCATTAGCACACATGTATTACTATTATATTATATAATACATTAAATAATTTGTACACAAAAATTATGTACATTAAAAAATATTTTTAATAAATCTCGTTAATATCTACAATTTGGACTCGTCATTTTATCAACCGGACTTTGATTTTACTTTCTGCGTTTCCACTTTTTTTTTTTTTTTTTTTACTTTCAAAAACAGGATAAACAAAAGACTCCGGTATAATCATATTGTTAGAAATTGTAATATTATCTGCACTGTAATCTAAACAGAGTAGGCTAACTTTTAGTAATCACTCCAAAAATTATACCATATGTATTAAAATCTTATTCTTTCTTGCAAAACTTTGTATTGGGTCTCGGCACCTCAAATTTTTTTTTCTTCCGAATATAGAACAATTTTTAATGTGTTGAAAATTTACATCCAAATATTAATAATTTCAATCAAACAATCTACGGGTTTTAAAATATGGGCGATCTCACTTTTGTGTGTAGTTTCCCGTGAGACCGGGCTCATAATGTGAGACCACTTTTAATTTTATCCATCACGTGATTGTACAAATTCATTCGAATCATCTCAGTAACCCACTTATATATTAAACGAAAAGATGTTTATCCTACGTATTTGCCTAAAAAGTTTCAGGGTGGCGTGTAATTTTCTGGTGATTTGTATGCTTATGTGGCGAATTTTGAAAGTTTGAAAACTTACTAAAATATATGATTCTAATATCTATTTAATATAATATTTTTTTATTCTATTTTGACTAATTCTTGTTTCCTTTTATTCTTCCAATATAAAAATATAAAAAGTCATATATAATTAAAAAAAAATCTAAATTAATTATTTTAATTAAAAGACAAATTATAATGTTGAGATAAAAATAAAAATAATTTTATTCTTAGAACTTGAAATATAAAATATAAGTTAATATTTAGTTATTTGCAATTATCTAATTACGTAACTAAAAATTATTAATGAATTCAACATAAGCATAAAATATAAAATTATAAAGTAATAATAATGAATAAATATTGATTAGACACTGGTACAATGCAACACGAGTTGAGAATTTGACGTCTTTTGAATTTTTCTAAGTATGAAACTATAAGTTATTAACGAGTTCAATCTAGATATTAATATATAAAAGTATTTGATGATAATAATAATAATTAATTACTAGAAATTAGATACGGATCGAGAATTATTTAATCTAAATATGTACGAATTGAAAATATAATATCTTTTAAATTTTTTATTTTTAAACTTAAAAACTCTATAATAATCACAAATACTCTTATATTTAGTTTTTGATAAATTCGGGTATTAAACTAGTTATCACCAGTTCATATTTGGGGTGAGCGGAACTGGGTAGCCGGTCAATTATCTTGGAACCGCAACCGATCAAAATCGGTTACAAGAAAAGAGAACTGGTCCCTGAACAGGTAGTAACCGGTCTAAAGTTTTTGGAACCGGTGGGAACCGGTTCTGAAACCAGCTACTAGATCCTTGTTTGAGTTTTTTCTTTTTTAAGGTTTATAATAATAAATTAGCTAAATTACGTATACTCCATGCTATTAGCTCCCTACGTGATTATTAATTACTAGTCTAATTGCATATTTAACCAAAAAGAGGTTTGAATATTATAATATCCGACTCTATATTTTAAGATTTTGTACCAGGTACCCGGTCCCAAAACTGGTATCACCGAGTACCGTGTCTTGAAAGTCTAGACCCACAATCAGAACCGGTCATAACAGGTTTCAAGAATTTGGAACCAGAACCGATACCGACGGGTCCGATTTCAGGACTGGACCCGATGAATCTCAAGCGTTTCTGGGTTTGGGACCGGGTACCCAATATTTATGCTCACCCCTACTTTAGATGGATGAGAAAATTAATACTGGTCTCATTTTATAGGGAACTTTTACGGTACCTTCACGATATCATTTTTGGAGCATGGTGCAAGGCACCATAAAATTTTCCAACTTTATAAACTCTCATACGAATATTTGTCCAATAATTTTGAAGGTGAATATAAAATTTTTTATAATACCTTTATTTTACTATACTCATTTATTATGAATCAATCAATTATTGACACATTACCATTTTTTAAATTAGCAATCTTTTTTAATAAATCTACTTGTTAACAGCATAAAAGAATGGTACTACTGTAGAAGCATAAATTACATGGTCTCGATGAGTAGTTGCAGTTTAGCACTTTTTGCGTCATTCATTTTAATTTATAATAAAAATTAGGAAATACCCACGCCAATTAGAAAAAGCCCTAGGTCCCATTTCTCAAACCCCTCACATTTTCTCCGTTCCCGTCCATCACATTCACCATCGCCGCCGCCGCCGGCAATCATAACAGTGCCTCCGTTAACTCCGGTTTTCTTCAACTTTTTTTTCGTAATCTCATCTCTTGCTCCTCGATTGACATGAATTAAACCCTGAATTGCAATTGCGTCTTTTCACCATGAGCTGACTGAAATGACGGTGGTCTGAGCCTCTATGGGGGCTTAGTAGAACTTCAAGTACTTTCTCTCAGTATGTCTCCTGTATTATACTTAACTTATTCATTTTGTGTGTTGTTTTTTGTTTGCTTGTTCTGACATTTTGATTTGATTTTTTTTTGGCAATTGATTATTATTGTCTTATTTTTCCGCACTTCAATTGGATGCTAATGTTTAGGATCAACTCTATTTATGTATGGATAATATCTGCTGGATAATCGAATAAGAATATTTGACAAGCTAGCTACAGAAGATATTATGTGGAGTGTGGTGTTTATATGCGCTTTTTCCATTTTTTTTCCCTTTTAAAATTGACTATTGTTGTTATACCTTTCCGCGCTTCAGTCGGAGGTTATTGTTTAAGTTAAACTCTATATATTTGTGGATGATATCTGCTGGAGAATTGGATAAGAAATATTTGACAGTATACGCTGTGAAACAAGCTATCTCAGACATTATGTTGATTGAATAGATTATTTAGGCTTCGTTGCTAATTTCTGACTGGTCAATTCCGATGCTGAAATTTGGAGAAATTTTGGTTTGATAATTTGTTTTGGTTTGCTCTGCTTAATTGGTCAAGGTGGTTTCATTGGTCAATTGATGAACTTAGTTGCGGAGAAAATATATATGATTAATGATTACATGATTTTTAATAAAAAAATAAATAAGCAGAAAATAGTTATTATCTGAGCTCTAGTGCTTTACTTAATTGTAAAGTTATACTTATTTCGTCTCAGTTGAAATCCTCGGCCTGTAATGCATCTGTGCTATGTTTTCAAATGTAGGTGTCAATTGCATTCACAGAAGCTTTTGGTCTCGCTTTAATATCCCTTACTATGAATCCAAGAACTTCTGAGGCATCTAGGAGGTCCAAAAATATTCAAGGGGAGGGCCCGAACTGGATCCTTATTGCAGGGAGTGCTTTGCTGAGTACATTGTCTGTTCGCCTCGGTTGTAAGCTTAAGCAGGTTTTTGATTCTAAACAACGGGACAATAGTAGCCGAAGTTTAAAAGGTGTGCCAATGCATATTGATATATGGGGCTTATGTTGGAATTTTATCATTATACTAATTGAGTTTTTTTTTTGGTTTTGTTTTCTTTTAATGCACGTATAAAATGGAAAACCTGGTGATCGGAAGAAATCAACGAGCTGTCATTTGCACTCAAATGCGTGTTGCTTTCCACAAGATGAAGATGGTTGCTACAATCATTATTCAGGTATTACTTTTTAGTCATATTCACATAGCGTTCTTTAGATAGATTGAGTCATAAATTCATCTCCAGATTTTCCTTTCCTTTCTGTTTTTTTTTTTTTTTTGTTTAGATTGTACTGAGATTTACTCTTACTATGCATAACACACACACACAGTCATGCGCGCACGTATATGTATGTTAATTTTTATGAATCATTTGCAATAAATGAATTAGGTTGAGTAACAAAATCAACTTACACCCCCCCCCAAGAAAAGTTTCAAAATCAAAAAACTCACACTGAGGTTTGATTCTGTATTAAATGAAAGGGAATAACTGTATTTTTTTTCGCAAAAGTAAATCAGATGTTTGAATTTTTTTGCTTATGAAGGTGTAAAGTTTAATACAGATCCAACCCTCAATCTTTTTAAAATTGAACCTTGGGTATTTTTTTTCTTTGAAATCACCCAATGAATTATTAACGCGTCAATTCGATCAAGAGCAATGGATTTCTTATATTTAACTTCACCATATAAACTTTTTTTATCCTGCTCTCGCCAAACAGGACTCAGGAACGCAGTCGAAATCAAACAACACTGCAACGGCCCGATATCCGAACCCGAAATCCCTCTCCCTCTGGTCACTCTCCCCACTTCCGAATTCAACAAAGAAAACGGCGTAATTTGGTCATCCTCTCCCGACCGTCTCGAGCTCCCTCAGAAACCCTTCCACCACTCAAACAGCTCCGATTTCCCCATGCATCTCCGAATCCGGCTCCGACATTTTCAGCAAACGAGAGGTCATACAGAAACTAAGACAACAGCTGAAAAGAAGAGACGACATGATACTCGAAATGCAGGACCAAATCGCCGAGCTTCAAAACTCTTTCAGCGCTCAGCTTTCTCACTCTTCCCATTTACAGTCTCTGCTCGACTCGGCGAATCGGGACTTGTTTGACTCAGAAAGGGAGATTCAGAGATTAAGAAAGGCAATTGCTGATCACTGTGTTGGGAATATTAATTCTTGCGAGAAAACTACACCTACTGTTCCCGTTTGGCCCGGGGATATGAAAAATGGCTATGTAAAAGGGTATCCTGAAGTGGAAAGTAACAATCTGGGGTCTTTGGAGAAAGGAGGTGAAAAGATTGAGATGTTGAAGAGGGAAGTTAATGAGTTGAAAGAATTGATTGATGGGAAGGATTATTTGCTACAGAGCTATAAGGAGCAGAAATCTGAGCTGTCGATGAAGATTAAAGAGTTGCAGCAGAGATTGGATTCTCAACTTCCGAATATTTTGTAGGGGGGCGTGTTTTAGGCTTTTTCTTTGTGCATTCTCATGTTTCTTATCTAAATTTGAAGCTCTCAAGTTTTGGGAAAGTTTGTTTCCCAATTTTCTTTTCGTTGGATTGTTTGGTTCTGGTTCCTTTTGTGTATATGTGGAAGACGGATGTGCAGGAATTTAGAGATTGCCGTGAGGTAAAGGGTAACACGAGTTTTGAGTGTTTTGAGGTTATGCTTTCGTACTTTTGATAAAACATGGCCAATTGTTTTCCAAATGTTTACAGGCATGTTGAGTTTGCGATTGTGGGCAGTTGAATGGGCGATTAATTATGCTTCATCTTTGAAAATGTATTTAGTAGCTAATTGGAGGAATTTGGTTCTAAATTCCTGAAAATGGAAGTGTTTTTTTTTATTTTTATTTTTTATAATCTGACTTTATGTTGGAAATATATTGTTTTAAATAGATTATTGTATTTATTTTTATTTAATATTTACTTGTGGTGGGTCCATTTCAAATACGTTAATGTGATATGTAGTATATGATGTGGGCCTCACTTCTTTTGCATCAGATGTAATGGTTATGTATAGGTTTAACAATCATGTGTTTATTTTGTAAATTTTAAATATTATGTGGGAATATTGTTGGTAAGAATTAGATAAAGCAAATATGATTTGAAATCTTGGATTAGTGTAAACTTGAAAAAAATATTTCTGAAGAAGGAACAAACCATTTTTATTGCAATTTTCTACCTTTCCACTTTATATTTTGTATATTTGTAAAGCCATGTTTAGAGAACAACCATTTTTTTTTTCTGGAAACGGAAGATAAAATATGAGACTAGGGATGACAACTTTGACCCGGCCTACCCGACCCTACTTTGGCCCGTGCTATCTGGGGCGTCCTGTCCCGTGCCCCTGTGGTGGGTGAGTTTGGGTACCACTTTCGTTTTGTTGATATCTGTCCCGTATAATATTTTTAATTATATATATATATATATATATATATATATATATATAATTTATATGATCATTTATATTTTTATACACTTAATATTATATTTAACATTTATACATTGATAATAATATTTTTTTTATGAATAATATATATTAATAATATAAAATAAATGATAGATAAACTTATAAATAAGCTAATAAATGAATAATAATTTTATTTATTTTGGTTTATTATTATTTTATTAAATTTGTAATCTTGTATTTAATTTTTATAGTAATATATTTGATTTTTTGTATTAAAAGAATTAACATTCTATAATTAAAAATAAAAATTATTTAAATGGATTGCCCCGCGGGGTCGTCCCAGCCCAACCCGTGAGGTTGATAGGGCAAGTCCGGGTCTCGTAGTAGTCATGATGAGAACAAACGATTTTGAAAAGGGTAAAAATTATGGATTTTATATACCACTTCCACCAAACTTGTAATAAAGAGTTATTGCAACTAACTCAACTGAATAAATAAAATAATGAACGAATGCTTTCCAAATCAGGGTGGTGAACAAATCGGCGCAGTAATGAAATACAGCATTTTCCTAAAAAAACAAAATTAAAAATAAATCAGCTTGAAGTTAGCTAGACAGATTGCTCAAAGTTGCTGAAAGCTTCAGATAGTGAACAACTGCAGATGCAACTTGGCCAGCTTTTCCTCAAAAAATGCCCGAGTTCAGATTCTCAATATCAGCATTCTGAAAGGCGAAAATAGAAATTCAATTCTGCTGCTAGTAGTTTTTCTTCTACTCTACAGAAACACAAATTACGAACTCAAAACACGATAAGAAGGACGAATATGCAAGACAGAAAATGCCCACTTAACCAGAATCCCATCTCGATCTTACATAGGTACAAGTAGACATTAATGACAAATTTTACATTTTGGTTAGAGAACGCTGATTAAGATTTGAACTCCAAGGCACAGTTTAAGCTGCATAAACTAGCCGTTTTCTAACAGTCTCACATATAAACAAATCAAAGGATATTTAATGACGATCAAGTGATTTCATAGCAGTAACAATAAAAATAAAGACAAGCTATGACAGCAGAAAAAAAATGAGTCCACGTTTTTCGGCCATTCTTTCTGGAGCCACAAGTCCTGTATACCTAAGTCAGTTGTACATACATACACGTATATAGGGATAATTACAAAAACTACCTCTGAGGTTCTGCCTAATTACAAAGAGCTCCAGTTATCTTTCAAAATCACAAATATCCCCTTAAGGTGTCACAAGCAATGTTGAGGGTGCAATTTGTAAAATAGGACAAATGTCAAGGAGTATTTATAATTTTAAATGATAAGTGGACTTTCTGTAGTTAAGCTATACCTCAAGGGTAGTTTTCGTAATTATATAAATTACAAAAACTACCCTTGAGGTTTCACCAAATTACAAAGATATAAATAAATAAACAAGAAAAAAAAAGTTGACTTTCAAAATTACAAACACTACCACTGCGATTTATTTTCTTACATTTAACCCCTTCTTAAGCAAAAACATTTTAAAACCCCATTCACACTTATAAGAATATTACAGTTAGCCCCTAATTTTAACCTTGAATCTAACCTCAGGGGGGTATATTTTGTAATTTTGAAAGTCAACTTTTTTTTTTTTTTCCCAATAATTAGGTCAAACCTCAAGGGTAAAAGCTTTTGCGGATTGCATCTGTAAAACACCCATCTTGTTTCAAACTACCCCAATCAACTTCCTAAATGCCCGAACATGCTTAATCCTCTCGCTTTGCGTCTCGTCTTTAGCATCACTTGCAGTTAAGCTCCTATAAAGATCCCTGTGAAACTTCAAGAACTCGTTTCTATAGCTCCCCTTATCCAGAAACATACTATTCTCCATCATAAATCCAATCACTTCCATAATTCTCTCGAAATAGCCTCCCCGTATAAAACTCAACACCAATAACTCGTACAAATCTCTGTCGTACACTATATTCGTCCTCTTTATATAACCCCATAAGTGCGTGATTTCACGATACATTCCTAAAGAACAATATCCACAAATCAGGTGGAAAAAAGTCAAAGTGTTAGGCTCGATTTTCATCTTTTGCATTTTCCGGTACGTCTCTGTAGCATCTTCGATCATTTTGGCCTTTGCGAAGAAATATATAGAAGAGTTATACTCACGAACTAAAAAGTCAACTTCATTATCATCGTCTCTCGTATTTTGGACAATCGAGTTGACCAAATCTAAATCCAATGTTTTTTCGTATTTGGACTTGGAAAAATTTACGGAAAGGCCAATTCTTCTCATTTGCCTTTCTAAACCTTCTGCTTCTCTCTGCATATTTTTATTGTAATAAGCGGTCCAAAGGGATAAATACGAACTTTCCCTAACACGATATTTTTTTTTCCGATTCCGAGTCGTCTAAAATATCGTGAGCAGTCTCAAGCCACCCCATATAAACACATGCGTCGATAACATCTGAACACAAGCTGAGATTGCTATTTTCCGGCAAACCCAATGTTTCGTCGAAGCTAATAAGAATTTTCGAGAGCTCACTAATTCTCCGTATAAAACTGCAGATGCACTATCAATATCATTGAACTTAAAATGCGAACTAAGCAGACAATCGTAAAACTGGCGATAATGATGAATCAAAGGCTTCGGAACCATATCGATGCACTCTTTATATTTATTCAACTCGTCTCTATTGCCGTTCATTTCGTGTAAACGAGCAATAATCACAGCAGTGTGGGCATCTCCTATAACCCCATTAAATGCCATTAGCTCTATAATTAAATGACCCTTTAAAGGAGCTTTGAATCTCACGCAAGCATCAAGAACGAGGTTGAAAATCGTCGAATCGGGCTTCGTCAGCTCCGTGTTAGACGATTTTTCCGCGTTCAGCTTCTGAAAAATTTCGTCCAATATATTCGACGATAGATACGTCCCAATTTCAGTTCTGATCAAATGTAGGAAAATAATTTGTAATATGTCCGACGACGGTAAAATCTTTTTCTCCAGCATCAATCGAAGCACATTTGAAGCTAAAACGGGAATTTGAGCCCGGCCCAAAGCAAGGGTCACTTTCGTCATCAAATCGGGCTTAAGTAAAACGGGCTTCTCTTTTGAGATCGAAGTAACTAAATCACAAGCCTTTTGGAGGCATTTTCTGGAGTCGGATTTATACGACAACTCACTTATCAAATTAGCTACGAGAAATTGGTCGGGATAACCGTAAAGGCGCTTGAAATCATAGTAAATTTCCAAAGCGTCATCGACTTGATGTTCTTTCAAAGCTTTTTCGAGTTTTTCTTGCAAAAACCAACGAGACGGTCCTTTAGAGTATAATTTTTCGAGCTGTGTACCGATAGTAGAAAAATTCTTGGAAGAGGGATTACGAAAAGGATTATCATATCGATTCAAATGCTGATGATAACTCACATTGTGGCTGATGAAGGCAAATCTTTCACTAAGTAATAATCTTAAGAAACCTCTTTGGTTTGCTCTTATCAATGATGGAAACATGGATATTATAAGCTTAAGTTACAGCTCAAAAAGACACCGTTTTTAAGCTGAAACCAGAACGCAAAGTTTTCCCTGTTTGGAATCCTAAAAGCTGAAGGGGGAAAAAAATTACTTTAAAATGTAGAATAAATAAGAATCTATGTTTTTCTGTTCAGAAAAAGTTAAACGAACTCGTAAGAAAAATTAAATAAATTCATGGTTAATCAAAATATCGTGAATTATGATAGCAAAAACAAGTTCAAATTATGTTAGCATCAAATAAAATAAAAAAGGTATCACATACGTCTTACAAGAAAGATTCATGTCTCGTCATCCAGAAAAGTTACATACCTTAAGAAAGAAGGTAAAACGGAGTCGCAAACGGAGAGAACTAGGGTTTAGAGAGGCTCCGGCGGCAGGAGACGACTTTGAAATGAGAACTTAGAAAAAAGCCCCGAAAGATATGATATTTACATTCCCGCCCATCCAGGACCAAGGAAAACTAAAGTCGCGTTTTTCTTCTTCTTTAATGAGCCCACATAAACGAGCCACGTAAGCACGAGTCAAACAAACCTATACATTTTGCTGTGTCTGGTCTGACGCCGTTACTGAGAACTCGGAAATTTCCATAAATTTGCAACTCAGAAAATATAAGAAAAGAAATTGCGATCGGAAAAAGCTTGCCTGTGAAAGAATGGGGATTCCATCAGAGATGAGGGATTTGTTTGCAAATTCGAAGAAACCTTTTGTGATCGCATCTCCAGCTGAAGATGCAAAAATTCTCCGCTCGAAACAGTGCACTCAAGGTTTATTCATTTATCTTTTTTATTTTATAGATTTATTTTTTCCAATTATTTATTTTCTGCCGAACCTTGTACATGATTCATGACAGGATGCACAAAAATGTCAGAAAATAGATCGACTTTTGTTCTTTTTGGGATTCTTTATGCATTTTAGGGTTTTTTGTTTGTTTGTTTGTTAAATTTGTGTTTTATGCTCTTTTTTTTTTGAGCTGGAGTTCTTAGAATTTGATGGAATGAAGAGATTTTTGTTTATTAATTTAGAGATTTTTAAAAAAATTAAGAGTTGGTGCCTGTTTGTGAGTGATTTTTAATGGTAATGATCAATTGTGTTGTTAATCTGCACTCTTTTTTCGTAGAATAAACTTCAATATTTTGTTGTGATCATCTAGAAATTTATGTAGCATAAGTGGATCCTTTTTAGCATAATTATATTTGGCTTGTGTTCTGTTAATTTATCATTGTATGGAATGTTAGTTATAATATATTTATTTATTTTGTATGTTTTTGTCTTTGCAGAAGGGGTGCGCCAAGGAGCCAAAGCTGCTGCAATTGCATGTGTTGCTAGTGCTGTGCCTACTGTATGTGAATTTCATTACGCTTTGTTATTGATATTCTCTTGGTTCACTATGATACTGATCAGATTTTATCGAATACATGTTTTTGGCATTAAAGAAAAGCTGAGAATCTTTTTTTTTTTTTCATACACTCCCTCTGAAACTTTGTGTGCAAATCACTGTCCCTCTGATAACAAATGTTATGGCTTGATGATTGAGATGATGTGCCAATATTATAATTATTATATTTTTCTATGCACAATATTCCTAGATTTATGTGTGAGAAATGAACTTTTATGACAAAATATTTTCAGCTGATAGCTGTTCGAAAAATTCCATGGGCAAAAGCAAATCTCAACTACACTGCTCAGGCACTCATTATATCTGGCGGTATGTCTCTTAAACAGTCTTTAATATATATAGCTTTAGCTTCGTATGGATTTGAAGAATTACTTTCATGTATTGCCTTGTCATTTAATAGAAAAACAAAGTTGGAGTTTAGAATTCAGATGTTCATTAGTAATTTGATTGCTGTTTGATTAGACAAAATCCTTAATTAAATGCCACGAGTCTGTTTGTTTTTGTAAATTAAATGCTATATGGCTGTTTCCGGTAGATATTTTAAAGGGATAATTACAATAACTACCCATGAGATTGAGCGTAAATTACAAATTTATGAAAATATACTACACTGCGCCATTATGAATACCCAGTCGAGGTTTGTATTCGTCTGACAATTATATACTCAACAGGTGCAAATTGTAAAATAGTAGAAACATATATCAATGGGGTATTTGTAATTTTGAAAGATAAATCTTAGTGGTACGTAGTATTTGTAATTATCTACATTTAAATTTTCGAAGTAGTAGCACTATAGCACTTGAGAGTTCTAGTAATTTTGTGCCACTGATTTACTCGTATTGATATTCCAAACCTGAGCATGAAGTATAGTATCGTCCGATATAGAATCTCAATCAAATGCCATCGCTCTAAGTCTTATGTCTGTCTATTTATTTAGTTAATATGGCAATATGGCTTATGCCAATTGTGTTCTCAAAATTCATGAATACTGTTTTTGTAATATATTTATTATCATGAACAGCATCCATAGCAGCATACTTCATCACTGCCGACAAAACCATCCTGGAGTGCGCAAGGAAAAATGCTCAGTATAAATCGACTTGAGATGATGATTGGAGCGATGTTGTAATAACAGCTTTGTTCTCGAGTTGAATATATATATATTTTAATTTTCTGAAACTACAAATTTCCCTTGAGGTTCCCAGTTTTGAATAGCCCTTGTTGAATAGCACATGGAATTGGAGAAGTGTGATTTCCTTGAATTTTTGTTAAATATAGATGATCCTTGAAATTGGTTTATTTTGAATCATATGACTAAATATCCCAGACATTGTAGTCACATTTCCGTTTAACTATATAATTTAACTAGGGGTGGCAATGTGTGACGGGCGGGGCACGATTGCACAACCAACACGACGCAAATTCAAAACATGAATTACCAAGAGAAATGACATGCGAAAGCACGAAATTGTAGCCTTACACTAATTGTTATATTTATGATCAAATAATATAGATAACATAATAGTGCGATACAAAACATTGCACGAAATTGTAGCCTTATACTTATTGTTATATTTATGATCAAATAATATAGATAACATGATAGTGCGATACAAAACTTTGCACGATATATTGAATTTCCACCCCTAAATAAAATTTAAAAAAAAAGAAAAAAGAATATTCTCTTTATCCAT
This sequence comes from Phtheirospermum japonicum, assembly GCA_014905375.1. Lineage (NCBI taxonomy): Eukaryota > Viridiplantae > Streptophyta > Magnoliopsida > Lamiales > Orobanchaceae > Phtheirospermum > Phtheirospermum japonicum. The sequence continues at coordinate 337,155 of BMAC01000527.1, read as the reverse complement.
GCAGTATCCTCTACACACATCACAAAAGACTAACCGTGCTAGTATCACTTTCATCCATAGAATCACACTCTATCACTATCTGTTTCCCATCGCGCTCGTTGGCAGATCTGAACTATTGAAGAACCTCCGAACCCTCTCAACACGCTTCTTTGATCTCATCATCCAAAGCATCGACAATGGACCTTTCTTGCCTATAGTGATCCCACTCCCACTCGGAGAGGCTCCTGTGCTCGTCTCCTATGTTGGGCTCTCTTCCGGTCACCCGTTCCAACAGAACGACTCCAAAGCTATAAACGTCGATTTTCTCGTTTCACGTTCTACTTGTTACTTGTAGGCATATTCTGCAATAAGAATAATGTATAATAGTTAGCAATCATATGAAGGTGCAGAACTAGAAATTTTTTCTGATTTTCAGGAATCGAGTTTCTTATTTTACAGGTATTTCTATTTTGGCATTTGTTGGTTTCAAAGATAATTGAGTTTAAAAAAAGAAAAAGAAAATTAGGTAAGTTATACCAGGGGCAATTTAACGAAAAGAGCCACAACAACATAAAGTGTTAGGTTCTCCTTTCTTGATCAAAATCTTGGCTAACCCAAAATCAGCTATTTTGGCCTTAAAATCATAATACAAAAAAATTGCTTGATTTCACATCACGACGAAGAATCGGTTGATTGCAATCGTGATGCAAGTAGCAAAGGCATCGTGCAGCATAAATAGTGGTTCTCAACCTAGCCTTCTAATGCAAAACATAGTTATTGATGTGGCCAGTAATGTTAGCTCGTCTGGACCGGCTTGAGCTCAGCAAACGCCTTAAAGATGAAGAATGATATCTTAAAGACGAGATTCCTTGCTTATGGAAAGTCTTTACTTCTTTCCGATGATCATGGACCGGTCTAAAATTTTCGATGGATGTAACAATTGGAAAATCCTGACGGCCACAAATGGCCGTCGGACAACCTATTTTCCGGCAGAAATGTGGTTAGAAAAGTTCGGACATTAGCCAAAATCCGTAGACCATGTTTTTGGCGACCACCGCTATGGTGTGAAAATCAGTCGGAATTCATGGTTCCGACGATTATAATAAAAACGGTAAAAGAAATATAATAAACGAGGCTTTGTCTATTTTACCATTTTAAACAATGTAAGACTCTTTTTTACCCATAAGCGAACAATTCATCTTTTTTATGTAATATAAAAAGACCAAACTATCCCGTCCCAAAATATTAAACTATTCGACCCAAATAAAACTGCTCGCCCCAAATATTTTAAACTACTCGCCCCAAACTTTTATCGCCTCTCTCCCCAAACATACAAATCATACACTTCAAACCATTGTATTGCTCAACCCAAACAACCCCTCTCGCACAAAAATATTAAACTGTTCGCCTCAAACATTTATCACCTCTCGCCACAAACATAAAAAACACTCTCCATACCAAATATTTGTCTTGGTCGACCCAAATAATGCTGCTCGCCCAAGATATTTTAAACTACTCGCCCCAAACTTTTATATTTTACAAGTAAAGATATTTTAGACTTTTTCCATCAAAAAATGGGTAGAAAACATCATTTGTTCACTTATGGGTATAAAAAAGTTTTGTTTTTAAAAAATGACTATTTTGAATCATTTCCTCAAACGATATTTTCCTAAAATCCTATAATAACACATTATTCCATAATCGAATATATGTTTTATAGGTGTTAATCAAATGAACCTGTACCTAGAAAGTTTATTTTCTTCAAAGCATACATTATATGCTTGGTAAAGATTTGACTGTCTTATAAGAGCACAAATCCACCACGCGGGTCAGTTTTGTGCTTTGGCATGGTAAGCTTGTTTTATTTTTGGCTAGACCGAATGTGTTGACAAAAAGTCTATCAAGCTGTCATTTGGACTTTTTATCCTTGGAAGAACCATTGGAAACCAAAAATCTATGACTAGAACCAATATTTCCGTTGGATTCTTTATCTATAAGACGAATTTGAAAACCAAAATCAACTTTATAATTTGCCACTCTTACAGGAAGGAAAATAAATGAAATGAAAGAAATCTTACATAGATTGTGTCTACCGCAGGAGAGTATTCATATTATTCCATTAACTGAATGAATCAAACCCAAATTGAAAGTTGAGAACCAAAAAACTCGATTCGGATTTGTTTTGCGCTTCGGTTAGCGAAACCGAACTGAACACAAATTTTTGTTCTTTCCGCTTTCCGACCTCTGTTAAATCCAAGGGTCTTGGTGTGATTCCACACATGAAACGCACACTATTCGAGATGAAGCCCGTAGCACATGTTCACTATTCTATTTCTATTCGTCCCATAAAAATAGTCTAGTTGTCATATTTAACATATCATTAATTTTTCATTTCCACACATACTTTGGTAAATTGCAAATTGATGATTACAATGCAAAATCTTGCTATTCCAATAACACATATACTAACTCGAACACTAATTTTTATGAGTATTAATTGACATCAATAAATCAAGAAGAGTATAATTGGAAAGCACTAACTAAATTAATCACTTAACTATATAAACTATTAATTTCTTAATATGTGATAGCATCCCTTAATTTACGATTAACCCTATAAGTTAGGGATTGCTATATTCTTTTAAGGGAAAATTCTCATATACTATTAAAACATAGAAGACAATTCCCATGTAATCCAATGACTATTTTTATTCCCATATAAGCCAAAAAATTCCCATTTAATCAATATATACATTTAAATTGCCAAAACTAACCCTACACCTAAAACTCTTATATACTAACCCTACCAATGAGAAACCCCTCAACCCAATCTCCGCCCCCTCAACCCCCGTTTACCCTCTTGATTGATAATGGAGACGATATACTTACAGTTTGGCAATCTCCATCCCAAAGGATGGAGGGGCGACGGGAGGCCGGGAGTGCCAGCACGTCTCGGCAGCGACGTTAAGCCTACGATCAGAGAGCCTTACTGAAGTGGGATTGCCAAACTGTTTTTAAGGCATGTTCCTAAGTACATGAGGCAACTCTCCACCAAGTTTGGTGACATTCCGAGTCCGTTTGGGCAAGGAAATAAATAGGCGAAGACAGGCAGCCGTCCTGCGTACGGGCAGGGCGGAGATGGCGTGAGCAGAGGGCCTTAGACTTGAATATTTGTGAAGCTGTTCGGATGGGGACTTCTTGGGAGTGTTAGTATGATCTCCACCAAGTTTCAAGGCTAGACGGTTCCGTTTAAGTGGCTAACACAATGAATGTTTGAGAAGTGGCAGTGCAGTGGCATTGTCGTAATTTCAGAATATTGCGAAGGCAATTCCTCATTCATGAGAAGTTGGATGGGGCTGAAACTTTGTGGAGTTATGAAAGAAGGTGTAAGCTACTCTACGGTTCAAGCGGATATCGATTTGGAGTTCGGACGAGGAAGTAGTTTTGATAAGTAGTTTTGTATAAGTAGTTTGGATAATTACAAACTACTCTGCCGTTTTATAATTACAAACTGTTAAGTAGTTTGGAATTCTGTGTTATGTATTCTGGATTTTGAATTAGTAGTTTGGAATATGTAAATTCCTTAATGTAGTATGTTTATTTTCTATGTAGTTTGGAACTTGACCGCTCAATTACATGATATAGTTTTGAAATTTAATCGAGTAGTTCTGAATTTCTCGAGTAGGTTTGAAATTTACACGAATAGTTCTGAATTTAAACGAGTAGTTCTGAATTTTTGAAGAATAGTTTTGAAACTTACATGAGTAGTTCTGAATTTACATGAGTAATTCTGAAATTTACACGAGTAGTTCTGAATTTACATGAGTAGTTCGTCAATTTACACGAGTAGTTTTGAATTTAAACGAGTAGTTTTGAATTTTCTGAATTTACATGAGTGGTTCGTCAATTTACACGAGTAGTTTTGAATTTAAACGAGTAGTTCTGAAATTTTGAATAACAAAATAAAATATTTATAAAGGGTAATTTAGTACTCTTATATAATTTTTGGATTAAATGAGAAGTTGAGATTTCAATGGCCTATTTGGGAAAAAATATTTCATTAATGGTTTATATGGGAATTGTCCCTTCTTTTAAATTATTTCTTTCCTTGTATAGTTATGGGAGAGTTCTCATTCTTTGTGTATATATTGTATTACTCCATTTGTAATTACTCATTAAGAAAATACAAGAATATTTTCTCTACAATTAGCCTTTTACCACAACTAAACCCTACTTTATCACATCCGCCGGCAACTTTTTTTTTTCCTCTTAATACACGCTGATCTTCTCCCTTATGGCACCATCCACGACCAACTCATCTTCCCCTGATTCTCTACCCTTTGCTACTCTAATCCACATGCTCACCATCAAGCTTACCTCGACAAATTATCTATTGTGGAGAAGTCAGGTTTCCCCACTCCTTGTCGGGCAAGGCTTGATTGGCCTTATCGATGGATCGCGCCCTGCCCCTCCGCCTGAAACCATCGTTGACGGAAAATCAGTACCCAACACCGATTATCAGTCGTGGCGTGTTGAGGACCAAAGGTTGGTTTCCCTTCTCTTCTCTTCTCTTACCGAAGAAGCAATGTCTGTCGTCGTCGGCTGTGCCACCGCCCGCGATGTCTGGGTAAGCCTGGAAAATACCTTCAGTCATCAGTCGAAGGCGCGGGAATTACGGTTGAAAGGTCAGTTGCAAACCATACGAAAGGGCGACAAGTCGGTCGCTGATTTTGGCCGAGAACTCAAAACTATCTGTGATCAGCTTTCGGCAATTGGTGTTACCGTAAGTGACACGGACAAAATCGATCTCTTCATGAAGGGTCTCGGGTCAGCTTTCTCCAGTTTTAGCGCCACGCAGATGTCCCTATCCCCGTCGTTCTCGGATCTTCTCGATAATGCCGAGGCCTGGGACCTCTTCCAGCAGAATCTGGACCCATTGCCGACGCCTCCTGCTGCGTTTGCTGCTCAAACCGTCCCTCCTTCTTCCGTCTCAGCAGGCTCTGGTGGACGAACTCGCCCCACGCACTCCGCTGGTCGTGGGCAGAAATCAGGCGGCCGTGGCGGTTCGTGGCAGAAGCGTCCTCCTCATTGTCAAATCTGCCGCACTCCGGGACACTATGCAACCGTCTGTCCGGAGCGCTTCACTCAGCAGGTTTCTCCTTCAGCCAACATTGCCGAGGCTTTTTCTGCTTCATGTCGGATATTCGATCCGCCAACGTCTGATTGGTACTTGGACACGGGGGCTTCGACGCACATGACTCCTTCCTCTTCTACTTTGGAATCGTCACTCCCTTATACAGGTTCGGACTCTATTGTTGTTGGAAATGGAGCGTTATTATATTTCTGCCATTGGATATTGTCACTTGAATGCATCTCTTAAATTGTCTGACGTATTGGTCGTTTCGGGCTTAACTAAAAATTTGTTATCCGTCAGCAAATTAACAAGTGATTCACTCGTTGATGTTATTTTCACTAATGATTGTTTTACGGTTCAGCATCGGGTAACTCGGGACATTCTGGCTCGAGGCAGACATAGGCATGGTCTATACATTCTGGATAATGCTCATTTGGCTTTGGTTGCGGCTAGTAGACCTAAAGCATCATTTGAGTTATGGCACTCTCGACTTGGTCATGTGTCGTTTGACGTTATTTCACTTTTAAATAAATTAGGTAGAATTTATGTTACTGCTTTGTTGCCTAAGCCGAATATTTGTGATTCGTGTGAGAAAGCTAAAAGTAAACGCCTGCCCTTTGATTTTGATGATAAACGTTCTTTCTCTGTTTTGGACATTGTTCATTGTGACTTGTGGGGACCTGCCCCTGTAACTTCGGACTCTAGTTTTTGGTATTACGTAATTTTTGTGGATGATTTTTCCCGTTTTACTTGGCTTTATCCTCTACGTCAGAAACCCGACTTTTATGATGTGATGATGCAATTTACTACTTTTGTTGAAAATCAATTTTCTGCAAAAATCAAAACTTTTCATAGTGATGGGGGCACGGAATTCACGAGTAATAAACTGCAGTCGTTTTTTCGTACTAAGGGCATTCGCCATATTCTCTCTTGTCCATATACCCCTGCTCAAAATGGCAGGGTTGAACGCAAGCATAGACATGTTACTGAGACTGGTCTGACCATGCTATTTCACTCTCACACTCCTCTCAAATTTTGGGTTGAAGCTTTTAGCAGTGCGGTATACGTCATCAACAGGTTACCTTCTAAGGTGCTCGGTGGAAAGTCACCTTTTGAGCTGCTCTTCTCCACACAGCCAAATTTTGACAACTTTCATCCGTTCGGTTGCCGCGTTTATCCATGTCTTTGAGATTATGCTACAAACGAATTTGAGCCTCGGAGCTTGGCATGTGTTTTCTTGGGCTACAGTAGCTCTCATAACGGGTTTCGTTGTTTCGATCCTTCCACTCTACGCGTTTATATATCTCAACATACTAAGTTTGATGAGTTATGCTTTCCTTTTTCAAAATCTGTAAACAAGTCTGGATCATCGGATCTTTCTATGTCTGAGTTTGTTGAACCAGCTGGTATGTTACGCTCTTCCCAATCATCCATCACACCTCCTCCTGACTTGCCATCTGTGGGTCCTTGCGCTTTGTGTGATGATGATAGTTCACCTCCTGGTTCTGATGCTGTACTCCCTGCTTCCTCGTCGCAGCCCTCTGTTGATCAGGCTCCGAATTCTTCATCACCGCCTGTTCTCTTACCGACTCCATGCCCTGGCCCAGTTGCATCTCATCATATGCAAACTAGGGCGAAGTCAGGTATTTTTAAACCTAAGCATGTCACTAATTATGCTCACTGGTCTTTTTGATGCTCTTGTCGCCTCTGCTGAACCCCGTGGTATTAAAACTGCTTTGAAATATCCACACTGGGTTGCTGCTATGCATGAGGAGCTATCTGCTCTTCGATCTAATCATACATGGGACCTAGTTCCACATCCTCCCAATACCAATGTTGTGGGGTCTAAATGGGTCTTTCGTACGAAATTTTTGGCTAATGATTCAATTGATCGACATAAGGCCAGGCTTGTTGCTCAGGGTTTCACTCAGCTTCCAGGACTTGATTATTCACATACATTCAGCCCGGTCTATCGCTGTTCTTCAAAATTGGCCTCTACACCAGTTAGACGTAAAAAATGCCTTCTTACATGGCGTCTTATCCGAACCAGTGTTCATGGAGCAACCTCCTGGTTTCTCGGATTCTCAGTTTCCTAATCACGTTTGTTGGCTAAAGAAAGCGCTGTATGGCCTCAAACAAGCTCCTCGGGCTTGGTTTCAATGTCTAAGTGACTTTCTTCTGAGTATTGGCTTCACCTGCAGTCGCTCTGACTCATCCCTGTTCATTTATATTCGTGGGTCTACCACATTGTATCTCCTAGTGTATGTTGATGATTTCATTCTCACGGGTAATTCTCCAGCTTCCTTACAGGCCTTCATTGCTCGCCTTCGTCGGGAATTTGCCATCAAAGACATGGGAAGGCTAAGCTATTTTCTCGGTCTTGAAGTCACTTACACTTCTTCTGGCATCTTCCTAAATCAGGCCAAATACGCTCGTGACATCCTTAGGCGAGCGGCTCTTGAGGACTCTAAACCTGTTTCCACCCCTTTGATGGCGGGTTGCCAGCTATCCACGAATGGTCCACGTTTTCACGATCCTACTCTATATCGATCATTGGTTGGCGCCTTGCAGTATCTTACCATCACACGTCCGGACTTATCTTTTGCTGTTAATCTCGTCAGTCAGCATCTTCATAATCCTACTCTTGATCATTTTCAAGCTGTGAAGAGGATCCTTCGTTACGTTAAGCACACGCCATCCTTTGGTCTTTCGTTTACTCGAGCACCCTCGTTGTCTCTTAGTGCATATTCCGATGCTGATTGGGCTCGTTGTGCGGAGACTCGCCGCTCAACCTATGGATATTCTATTTATCTTGGAGGTAACCTCGTTTCTTGGAGTGCCAAAAAGCAACCGACTGTTTCACGTTCCAGCTGCGAATCGGAATATCGTGCCATGGCTAATGCTGCCTCCGAGATAGTGTGTGTTCTTCAGATTCTACGTGAACTTCGTGTTCTCTACCTTCCCCGCCGACTCTCTATTCTGACAACAGCAGTGCTCTTTTCTTGAGTCAGAATCCGAGTTCTCATCGCCGAGCGAAATATATTGATATAGATTTTCACTTTATTCGTGAACTTGTCTCTGCTGGCCGTCTTCAGACAAAGTTCATCTCTTCGGCTTTGCAGGTAGCGGATGTCTTCACCAAGGCTTTACATCATCCTCTTTTCGAGTTCTTTCGTGACAAGCTACGCGTTGGACCGCATCCCACGTCTTGCTTGAGGGGGGATGATAGCATCCCTTAATTTACGATTAACCCTATAAGTTAGGGATTGCTATATTCTTTAAAATTATTTCTTTCCTTGTATAGTTATAGGAGAGTTCTCATTCTTTGTGTATATATTGTATTACTCCGTTTGTAATTATTCATTAATAAAATACAAGAATATTTTCTCTACAATATGTGTGAAATCAACGGTAAGACTATTATTTTGGGACGGACATAGTATACAATACTCCTCCTTATATGGAACAGCCCACAAGTGACAATATTTGTGAGTCCATCATCAAATCAATTTATAAGTCATCACAGGTTCCACATGCTCCATCGTATCGACGACCCAGCACCAGGCCGAGTATGAGCCAACTCTGATACTATATTCGATATTTTGTCGATAATTGTAAAATTTATTGAAAAATGGTTTTTGTTGTAAGTTTCTTCTTTCTTTCTTTTTTTTTTTTTGGTAGTCCAAACAATATGTAATTGAATACACGACTAATATGTAAAAGGAGTGGCACAATACGTTAATACGACACAAACTCGATACAATAAGAAACACGATTATGGAGACAAAAACATACAACAATGCATGACATGACATAAAAGCACGAATTATAAATTTAGTTAGATTTACACTTATTGTTATGTTTATGATTGAATAAAATAAAATAAAAAATATGAAAACACGATACAATGGCACGATTTGCCATCCATATATGTAATCATCTATCAAATTATACTGACTATATACATCACAAAAGACTAGCCATGCTATTATCACTTTCATCCATTGGCATTTTAGGATTACACCAATAACCGGAACTATACTCATCCTCTCGGATAATAGAAGCAGCATCAGACTCTATCCCTTCCTGTTTCCCATCGCGCTCGTCGGCAGATCTGCACCGTTGAAGAATCTCCAAAACCTCTCTCATCGATGGCCTACTCGCCGGCGACGAATTCGTGCACATAATCCCCAGCTTGAAAACAGTTATCATGTCTTCCAAGAAACTCGATTCTTTTATCTCCTCGTCCAAAGCATCCGCGATTGGCTTTTCTTGCCCATAGTGATCCAACGCCCACTCCGCGAGGCTCGTGTGCTCGTCTCCGATGTTGGGCTCTCTTCCGGTCACCAGTTCTAACAACACGACTCCAAAGCAATAAACGTCGATTTTCTCGCTCACTCTTGACGTGTAAGCATACTCTGCAATTAGAATAATGAATATATAGTTAGTAAACACAATAATAATAATAATAATAATAATAATAATAATAATAATAATAATAATAATAATAATAATAATAATAATAATAATAATAATAATAATAAAGATAAGCATAATTCAAATGCTGAATATATTTTTGCACAATAAAACTTATTGGGAAAAATGTAAACAAAACATATATAAAACTAAAAATAAATAAAATCAAGTCCTCTCTTTATTTGTAGGTTTAACTATATATTTTCTAAAAATTCAAAATTGTATTCTAAAGAAATTTTGAAGTTTAGTGGGCTAATCTTAATCTTAACCTCCGCATGACTTTGTTTAATATATTTTTGTTATTACCTGGGGCAATGTAGCCAAAGGAGCCCGCAACAGTAGACATAGTGTTAGGCTCCCCTTTCTTCATCAAAATCTTGGCTAACCCAAAATCGGCTATTTTGGCCTTAAAATCAGAATCCAACAAAATATTGCTCGATTTCACATCGCGATGAAGAATTGGCGGACTGCAATCGTGATGCATATAGAAAAGGCCTTGTGCAGCTCCAATGGCAATTCTCAACCTCGCCGGCCAATGCAAAACAATGTTACCATTACGAGACAAATTAGCTTCTCTCTTTTTCCTATGTATCCATCTATCAAGACTTTGATTCTCCATATACTCGTAAATGAGAAGCTTAGACTCATCGTTTGAAATGCAACACAAAAGCTTCACGATGTTAGCATGGCGAACCGAACCAAGAATTTGAATCTCGGCTTGAAATTCTTGCTCCAGCAAATCATCCTTTTTCTTATCACTACGAATTCTCTTAACGGCAACATACTGATTTTCACGATCAACGGCGATTTTAAACACTTCGCCTGAGCCACCACAGCCGATCAAATTACTTTCTGCCAAACCAGGCAGTACGTCAACCTCAGTAAAATCCAATCTTTGAAATGATATAAAATTCCATTGATCCGATTTTTTATCTGTTGAAAGATTACGGCTAAGCTTCTTTCTTCTGTAGTACTTAACCAAAAACCAGGTAATCAAAATGGTGAGTAAGCAAAGAGCCAATGCCAAACATACAGTCAAAGCAATAATAAATCTTCGTGATAATTTCTTGGTTTTCCGAGATTCGGCATGACAACTAGTAAGATTGGAGATTTTATTGGTGGCGCAAAGATTCGAATTGTTCAAAAAACTATTTTCATAAGCCATGTTATCAAACTCATCTGGGATTTGTCCTGTGAGTCGATTTGAGGAAAAGTTAAGAAAATTGAGCCTCAATTGTCCTAACTGAGTTGGGATATTGCCTGAAAGCTGATTATACGACAAGTCCAAATAAAGAAGGTCAGGCAAAGAACCGAACGCCGGTGGGATTGGGCCAGATAATTTATTCCTTGCAAGATTCAAAGTAGACAGAGATTTCCAGGATATTATTTCAACTGGCAATACGCCGGAAAGTAAATTTCCATCAAGCATCAGAGTGGTGAGCTGGCGAAGGCCGGTCAACCCCTTTGGGATCGACCCTGATAAATGATTGTTGCTTGCCTCAAACACAACTAAACTCCCCCAAGACGAAACCCCATCAGGAATTTCTCCAGAAAAATTGTTGTTGTTAATCTCGAAACGAGTTAGCTTCGACCCAAGTTTACTCGGGAGCTTGCCCCACAAGTGCTTGTTATCACTTAGCATCACACTAATCATGTCTCGTACAGACCAAAGGCCTGATGGAAATTCACCTGATAAGTTATTGCCATATACTTGCACCGTGCTCAGAGTTTGACAATTCCCAAGTGATTTCGGGATTTCGCCACTTAAATTGTTTTTAAAAGCAACCACGCCGAGCAAATTACCTCCGGCGCACAAATTCTCCGGCAAGTTCCCGACGAATCGATTCTCACAAACTTCGAACGCTTCGAGCTTTGAGTGATTGCCCATCGCAGGTGGCAATATCCCACTCAAATTATTCTTGAAAACTCGGAAAAGCCTTAGGTTAGGTAGTTGCCCAAGGCTTTGGGGCATTTCTCCAGACAGCTTGTTTGCGTAAAGAATCAATACCTCCAATTTTTTCAACTTCCCAAAATCTTCAGGGATTTCACCAGTCAGGTTGTTCAGGGATAGATCAACCTCAACCAAATCCAGCGACTCGATCACATTAGGGATCGAGCCCGACAATTGGTTGTACCACAAATAAACCGTACTCAAATTCCTCAACATGAACAGGCCGCTTGGAATTGCACCTTTCATTTTATTCTGAGATAAATCCAAATGGGTCAGGCTCGATAAATTCGCGAAGCTCTCAGGTATTTCACCGATCACATTCGTTTGCGACATCCAAATAAAATTAATTTTCCTTAATTTTCCGAACTCCGGCGGTATAACCGCCGGCGAAAAGTTGTTATCCGCCAACTGCAGAGTTTCGAGATTCACCAGATTCGAAATCTCCACAGGGTAACTCACGTTAAATAAATTCGAGTTGAGGTTCAGAGTTCGCAGCTGCGTCAAGTTCCCGATCGCCGGAGGAATATCGCCGGTGAAGTTGTTAAAGGACAGATCAAGGTACGAAAGTGATCTGAGCCTGTCAATATTCACCGGAATAAACCCCACGAAGTAATTTTGTGAGATGTCCAGATACGTGAGTTTTGAGCAGTTCAAAATGGCGGCTGGGAAATTTCCCATGAAATAATTGTAGCCGAGATCGAGAACTGTTAGGTTCTCGAGGGTAGAAATGGAGTCTGGGATAATGCCGCTGATATTGTAGTTGTTGAGATTTATTCCGGTAACTGCGCCGCCGCCGGAGCACTGGATTCCCAGCCAGGCACAATGTGATGACGTGTCGTTCCATGATTGGAGGATTGTGGGGTCGTTCCATTCTTTTTTGAGGTTTAGTAAGGTGGCTCTCTCGGTGGGGGAGAATTGTGAATTTACCAAAATGGGTATGGATGAGAGGAGAAGGATGAGGATGGGTATGGGTAGCTGTATTTCGGTGTTGGGTAAGGGCAGTTTAGTCATTTGGGTATGGAGATCAGAAGGCATGTAAGACTGGTTTTTTATAGTTGAGTATTAAAATAATGAGCTGGGGTCAGTCAGATCAGAAGGCATGTAAGAATGTTTTTTTGCAAGTTCAATTTGTAATATATATTCTAAAAAGCAAAAAAGAAAGAACGAATTTTTTAAATATTATTTGATTTGGGAGAATGAGATTGGATTTTTTTTTCCCCAAAAAAAGTAATAATATGTGCACGTTTGTCAAAAACTACCGAGTTTTTCAAGGATTCATTTCTGGAAAGTAATGAATTCCTTGACTGAAAAGTTCCATAATAACCAATTATTGATGTTGTTTGTGTAATATCACCGTGGCAAGTTCTAGGGTACCTTTATAAAGTACCATTTCTCATGTATTTATAATTATTAGATTATTTTAATTTTTATATAGTGAAATAATTAATAATTTTAAATATATGAGGTATGTAAAGTAAATGTACTGTAAAATTATTCCATAAATTAATGTTTTATTTTATTCCTTTTAAATAATGTTTATGGTCGATTCGAGTTCACACAAACATTCTAGTCAAATTAATGTGATCTTGCAGAAAATAAAAAAATATGTATATAAAAAATAGTTACAGTGTTACATGAGAGTGTATACTATAAACTCAGGTGCACCTTGCAAGGTGTACCTGTAATTTAATTTATCATCGAGGTGTACCATGTAATTTAATTTATCATATATAATTGGCACATATCATCACACATAACTGGTACATATCATCACATACAACTAATACATATTATCACAAATAATTGAAATTCTAAATTTAGAATTTAAAACTCTAAAATTAAAAAAATAAACCTAAAACAAAAGATTAAACCCTAAAAATAAAAAATTAATCCCTAAAATGAAAGACTAAATCCTGAAACTGAATATTAAACTCTAAATCCTAAATTTTTATCATATATCATCTCATATAACTGACACATATCATCACATATAACTGGTAGAATGATAGATTTTTGTCGGGACCCTAAAATAAAAAATTAAATAAACAATAAAAAACTAAATCGTAAAATGAAAAATCAAACCATACAAATGGAAAACTAACCCTAAAATGTAAAATCAAGCCCTAAAATGGAAAAGTAAACCCTAAACTCTAAATTTTTGTCACATATCATCACATATAACTATCATATATCACCACGTATACCTGTCATATATCATCACATATAACTGTCATATATCATCACGTAATACAGGGTGCACCTAATAAATTGTTGTGTTACATGGCAATTTATTAGATGCACCCGAGGTAACTTGCTAGGTGCACCTTGTAAAAACCTGTTATCATTCAGTTATACATGATGATATATGACAGTTATAAGTGATGATAGATGGTAGTTATACGTGATGATATGTGGCTAAATTTAGAGTTTACAGTTTACTTTCCATTTTAAGGTTTATTTATCCATTTTAAGGTTTAATTTTTTATTATTTCATTTAATTTTCCATTTTAGAGTCCCGACAAAAATTAATCATTCTACCAGTTATATGTGATGATATATGTTAGTTATATGTGATGATATGTGTCAGTTATATGAAGGGCTGTAAACGAGGCGAACCGAGTCGAACTTTAGAGAGTTTGAACTTGCTTGTTTATTATCGAGTTCGAACTTTTTTTAACGAACATATCGATAGCTCGTGAGTTTTTTCGAGTTTAATCGCGTCTAAACGAGCTCAAAAGATATTAACTATTAATTAAATTATTATTTACTTTATTATAAAAATAAAATAAGATATTTTTCAAAGTATATAATACACTTACTAAGATACGTAAACAAATAAGTTTAAATATATATTTCTATATTTTTCATATGAACAAGTATAAAAATTATAATTAAAATCAAACTATTAGTTTAATTTATACGAGTTTAATAACGAACTCACTCTAGAACTCACTAACGAACCAGCTCACGAGCTAACGAGTTGGATACCATGAATCTTGAGTTTGCTTGTTTATTAAACTAGCCTTTTAAACGAGTTTGAGCGAGCTTTTATCTAGTCGGGTAGTAAATAGCTCACGAACTGTTTGACTCATTAACACCCCTAGTTATATATGATTATATATGATAGAAATTTAGTATTCAAAATTTAATATTCAATTTCGAGGTTTACTTTTTCATTTTAGGTTTTCATTTTTATGTTTTAATTTTTTGTTTTACTGGAAAATGGATCAAACTTCTTAGGATAGATAATAGCCTTGAATTTTGTAATAACTATTTTGATAAACTTTGCACCAAGTCCGGCATTCAAAGGTATCGGACTGATCGGCATACCCCATAGCAAAATGGGGTTGTGGAACGCATGAGCTGTACACTACTTGAAAGAGTTAGATGTATGTTATCTTTCAAAAAGGTTTTAGGGCAAGGCCTTATTAACAGTTGTGTATTTGGTCAATAGGCCCCCCTCCGTGCCTTTTAATGGCAGATGTCCTGAGGTAGTTTGTTGTGGAAAAGAGATTGATTATTCAAACTTGCGTATTTTTGGTTGTGCTGCACAAAAACTTGATAAGCTTGAACCTCATTCTGTGAAATGAATTTTCTTGGGGTATACGGAGGGTGTTAAGGGTTATAGGTTGTGGCTTAGGAGTGAACCGGGTCTTAAAGTCATTATTAGTCATGATATAATTTTCAATGAGTTTACCTACTTCTTTGCCTGTTGTTAATAAACCTGACCCGACTCCAAGTGAGGTGGAGCCTTTGCATGTTAATAATTTTGATGATTCTCTAAATGTACCTGTTGATGCCTCTGTTGATGTCTCTAAAAATTTACCTGCTGAAAATGTCCAAATCACTGATGTGCATACTGAAAATGTTGACAATGTGCCTAGATGATTATCAACTTGTTAGAGATAGGGAGAAAATGACTCATTCTAAATCTGTGATTATCATTTGACTTCATATGCTTTTAGTGTGTTTGAATCGATTGATAGTAGTGAACCTAAATCTTATCATGATGCCTTGAAATCTGCAAATTCTCGTGCATGGTTAAATGCTATGAATGATGAGATGAACTCTTTACATGTTAACCAAACGTGGACTCTTATGTCTATACCTTCAAATTGTCATGTCGTAGACTGTAAGTGGTTGTAAAGAGTCAAGCATGATGATGAAGGGATATGTTTTAAGGCTAGACTTGTGGCTAAGGGGTTTACTAAGAAAAAAGGGGTAGATTATACAGAAATGTTTGATCCATTTCTTAAATTCACCACTGTGCGTATTATGCTTGCATAGTTGCTCATTTTGATTGTGAGTTGAAACAAATGGATGTTAAAACTGCTTTCTTGCGTGGTGAATTAGATGAGAATTTTTTTATGAGGCAACCAGAAGGCTCTGTTGACAAAAAGAACCCTGATTTTGTTTGCTTGCTTAAAAAGTCGTTGTACGGTTTGAAGCAATATCTTAGACAATGGAAAAAAAAGCTTGATGCATGCATGCTTTCTTTAAAGTTTAAGCGTAGCCCGTATGATCATTGTCTTTTCTTTAAATAATCTACCAATGTTCCTATTTTCTTGCTCATTTATGTTGATGACATGTTGCTTGTTAGTCTTTGCATGAAGTCTGTTGACCATGTTCAAGATTGTCATTATGAAATGTTTGATATTAAAACTCTTTAAGATGCAAAGCCTATAGGCATGAACATTTTTAGGGATAGAAAAAATTGTTCCATATTTCTAAGTCAGATTTCCTATATCGAAAAGATTTTGAGTAAGTTTTTTATGTCTGATGCCGATCCTACTGAAGTTCTTCTTACTCCTAATATTTCGCTAAGTAAGTCTCAGTCCACTAAGAATGAAACTGAAATTGATGCTATGAATAACGTGCCATATTTAAATGTGATTAGTTCTGTAATGTATCTTATGATTAGTACTAAGCCTAACATTAGTTATATTGTTGATTGTTTGAGTATATATATGTCTAATCCCGGTATACTCCATTGGGAGGCATTGAAATGGTTATTGTGTTATTTGAAATTCTCTGTGAGTTTTGGTTTGAGATTTTGCAAATCTTTTAATGGTATTTTACTCAAACGTTATATTGATTCTAATTATGCTAATGATAGAGACAGTCGAAAATCAACAACCTCCTACGTTTTTACTTTATGTGACTCTTGTATTAATTGAAAATCTTAGTTGCAGTCCATTGTTACTTTATCTACGACTGAAGCTGAGTATGTTGCTATAACTAATTCTTTTAAGGAAGCTATGTTAAAGGGCTTCTTGTCTGGAATTGGTGTTTTAGATGGTAATGTTGTATTATTTTCTGACAATCAATCTGCGATTCAACTTTGTAAAAGTCCTGTTTTTCATGATCGTACTAAGAACTTGGATGTGCGTATGCATTTCATTCATGATATTGTGGCTGAACGTATTATCCATCTTGAAAAGATCCCCTCTGAGTATAACCCGACTGATATGAACACTTAGTGTTTGCCCACGAGTAAATTAAGAAAGTGTATGACTATATCAAACTTTGACATGGTTGATTAAGTTTGTGGTTGTAAGTGTGAGGTAAGGAGTATTGACTTTTGCTACGTATTTTATTACTAGTATCTGCACTGATTTGTTGTTGGAGATTATGTATTTTTGCAGGTACCTTTTTCTTGGACGAAGATGAGATTCCTTTTGTTCCTAGCAGCAAACCAAGGTCGACACTTTAGACTTGGGCCGAAGTGAAAAATGTTGGTGTAGGCTCAAATGAACAAATAGAAGTGCAACCCACTTCCTTTCCGGGCTCAGAAGAAAAACTGAGCCCAAAGCCCACTTGGAAAGTTGACCATAGGCTGACTTGTCTTGACTTCGGGTCGGGTTGCCCATACTGGATCTCTTTGGTTACTTGATCTTGGCCGTCCACTTTTTTAGGCTATTGACCCTGGCCATCCATCCCTAATAGTTTGACCAGCCCCTTTTAGAACAGTAGCGCCTCTTTTGCTTCTGAACCGTATGACTGCTCCTTTGTTTTCCTTTTTAATGTGACTTGGAATTTTTGTGCAATCTATTTTTCCTGAGTCTGATACCCATTGAACTTATTACCGGTAAGGTTTTATTGTGTTAGGGCGGAGATACGTATGACACCTCGAATACGCGGCGATTCGGTGAAGGCTACCAGGCGGCGAGGGCAGGCTGAGTGACATCCCGGGGTTTTATTGTGCTCGTCTACAGTTTGTGAAACCCTAGGGCAACAAATTTACTCGTTGGCGCCACCTATTTCCAGCTAACTTTATCCAATTGCTGGAGAGACGACGGTCAAGGCGGTATCATTTTATTTTTATCGTATTATCGATTTCTTACTTTATGTATGTAACTGATTCTGCTCTAATTCGATCTTCCATCAAGGTGAAGGTGTGTTCTACACCGATCAAGTCTCGCCGAAGCTCCATCTGGCAGTGTAAGAACCCGAGCAACAGAGGCTCTATCCGTTTGCAGTGACAAGAGCTGCAATCTGGAGCGGGCCATTTCGCTGTTGTTTCGGGCTAAGTAGCAACGAGCAGTCATATCGTTGGCTAATTACGGACAACCATTTCTAATTACTGTTTGGGCTAATAGAAACTCGAGAAATACTAAACCTATCACGCTTGTACCGGACGTCTGGCCACGTAACACATTGCACCTTCCATTTTATTATGAGATAAAACCAAATTTGCAAGGCTCGATAAGTTTGAGAAGGTCTCGGATATTTCTCCAATCACATTCACTTGCGTCATCCAAAATGGTTATTTTTCCCAAATTTTCAAAACTCGACAGTATAGCGTTGGGCGAGAAGTCATTATACGATAGCCACGTAGTCTCGAGACTTCATAGATTCGAAATCTCGATTGGACAACTACCGTTGAGCAAATTCTGGTAGAGATTCAGAGTTCGTAGCTGCGTCAAGTTCCCTATCGCTGGATGAACATCGTCAGTGAAGTTTTTGCGCTGATATCGAGGTACTATAGCAACTTGAGCCGGTCAATGCTAGCCGGGATATTCCCCATGAAGTAATTCTGTGAGAGATCCAGATACGTGAGCTTCGAGAAGCTAAAAATGGCTGCTGGGAAATTCCCCACGAAAAAATTAAAGCCGAGGTCGAGGACTGTTAGGTTCTCGAGGTTTACAGATGGAGTTTGGACAATGCCGCTGATGTTGTAGTTGTCGAGGATTATTGAGGAGCCGCTGCTGGAACATTGGACTTTCGGCCAGTCATGAGGTGATGACGTAGCGTTCCAGTGTTGGAGGGGTAGGGGATCGCCCAGTTCATTTTTGAAGTTTAGTAAGGTGGTTTTCTCGGCGGGGAGAATGTTAGAATTACATGTAATATTATGAAAAACAGAAGCAATAAAGAACGACACAAGGTATTGTTTACCCAATTCGTCAGAGAGAGATTCTGACTACGTCTGGAGACGCTGCCAAGATAGGAGTTTGTACTATAATAATTTTTGAAATAGGGTTACAATTAAACAAACAAGCTATTTATAATAAAAAAACACTAGTTGGATCGCGTGGACGAGAGAATTTGGATATATATTACTTCAGACTCCACAGCCCATCAGAGAATTGTGAGTTTACCTAAATGGGTATGAATGAGAGGAGAAAGATGAAGAGGGAAGTTGCGTTTCTTGGCGGGAGAAGGGTAGTTTAGTCATTTGGAGGCGAAAAAGTTTTGTTTGAATCAAATAAAGTTTTTTTTTTGGAATTGTGATTGAATGTATTTTTTAGAAAATTTATTTTTGGCAGAATATTAGAATTCAAAATTCTTAAGGAGGTTTATAAATCAATGAGACATTTCTCTGATGGTAAGGTAGAAGCTCAAGCCAAAGTAATTTTCTTTTTTCCCGATAGGTAATTCAAATTTTTATCTACTTTACAATAAGATGTTATTTTTTGAACACACCTATAAGATCGATATCCACTGCTACTGTAAATTGGGTTAATTATTAGTGTTGAATTGTCAAATGGAGAGCATTTCGGGGAATAAGTTGGTGAATGTGGTATCTCCAAAGCTGAGGTGTCGAGTTGTGGTTCAATGAGATCAATATTGGGACGAGGCCAAAGTTTTGAAGGGGTATAAATAACAGTTTTTTTTAATATCTATTTTCGTAAATATTTTTTGTCCAATATTGATCACCTCACCTAAAAAATTCGGTTACTTTATCTCAAAAAAAATATTCTTTCTTCTTCTGTTGAAACTAATTTTAGTTATGATAATCCCAACTTTTCTAAAAGTCATGTTAATGGATTATAAAAATACGCTGGTAAGAATTATTGTTTCGTTTGTTCATTCTGTTTTTTCCCGATCAACAGCCAAGATTTATTACAAAATACATCTGGAAAATATAATTCTGAACTTATAGCCTATAGATTCGTTTGAGTGCATCTTTTTCTTTGTTTTCAGTAATTATTCAAATCTGTTTTTGTTTACTAACTTCATAAAAAAATTTCAAATCTGTTTTTGAAATTTGATAAATTCTTCGATCAAGTTTTGGAATGATCTGGCCAAGTTTGATTACAAAAGAGATCTGGAAAATATAGATCTGAAAATTTGTCGATTCGATCCGTAATTTTTGTTTAAATTTTTTTCTTTGTTTTAGAAATTATTCAAATTTATTTTGTTTATGAACTGGAAAATCGATCGGAGATAATTTTCCTTGAAACTGATTCTCATAATAACAACATATCGGGAGAAATCGATTTTATAGCTTACTTACCATTTTTTGTTTTGCGAAGGGGTTATTCTGAACTATTTTGTACAGATAGGAATTATTATTTTAAAGATGGGCAAGATAGATGATTGTTAAAGTTTGTTTTTGGGCATTTGGAATTAGAGATGATAATAGACGTGTTGATCCGGTTACGGTTAACCGCCTAACCGGTGGTTTTTAACCGTTGACCGGTCAACGGTTAACCGTAACCGGCGGTTAGCCGGTTAATCGTAACCTTTAACCGGTTAAAACCGGTTAGGTTACGGTTAACCAAAATTTGTAATCGTAACCGCCGCGATTAACCGGCGGTTAACCGGGTTTTTTTCCAAAATTTGCAGTCTAGTCGATTGACTGCTCTTTAGTCGATCGACTGGCAGTCGATCGACAGGAAAGGAAGTCGATCGACTGGAAAGGCTGTCGATCGACTGGAAAGTCAGTCGATCGACTGGCCTGCAAATTAGCCGTTGAAAATCGACGGCTGAGATCAACGAGCCGTTGAAAATCGACGGCTCAAATTCAAAATAGAAGTAGCCGTTGGGCGGTTAACCGGTTTAACCGCCGGTTAGGCCGGTTTTAATATATATATATTTTTTTGCAAATTTTGACACCTATAAATACCCACTCTCCAACACCAATTCTCACACCAATTCATCTACTATTCTTCTTCCCTCTCTTATATTTTCAAACTCAAAGAAGTCAAAGTTTCTAATTTGTGCAAAAAATAATATTATCAATAATTATTCATTCGTAATCTCGTTTTACTTTATTATCGTCTATAATATAACTATGGCAAGCTCTTCCCGTGTCAATATCAACACTCCCACCTCTTCTCGTCGAGGTCGAGGATCTCGACGAGAATCTTCGGCCGTGGCCGGAGATTACGTTCCCGATGATATGACGCCGGCGGAAGTTGAGGACCTATATAATCAAATCAACTTCGACTCGCCGGCGCCGCAACAAACTAATTTTGAAGAGGAATTATCGAGCTCTGATGAAGAAGAAGCGGCGATCAATTTGGACGAAGATGAGGAGGAAGCGACGGGTGATATGCCGCCGCCTCGATCGAAACCGAGGGGAATTACTTTTCCCCATCTTCCGATTGCATTTCACAAAAAAAGACGATCAACGGCGAACCTCGAGCGCAATGCAATTATTGCAATTCTCATTACGCATTCGGTTCTAAAAATAATACAGGCTACGGGTCGCTCAAATATCACATGGAAAAGAAGCATCCCGACAAGTACGGCGCCGGTAGTTCCTCAAACGCAACTAAACTTCTCATCTTCATCTACCGCCGCCGGCGGCACCGGCGGCCCAAGGTACGAGTTCTTTCTCCTTTATTTCAATATAGCGAAAGTAATCATAGAAAATTTCTTGCAAGATTTGTTTCCGTTATGAGTCTTCCTTTTAATCATGCGCATAGTAGTCATTATGAAGATTACACTAGGGGTGCATTTAATCCATGTAGCCAAAAGATTTCACGAAATAAATTAACTCGTGATATTGAGAAAATGGCCGGTGAGTATAAATTGAATTTGATTTCAACATTTGATAGTTTGCCTCATAGTGTCTCTATATGTTCGGATATTTGGTCGG
>BMAC01000527.1:291216-314236 GCA_014905375.1 Phtheirospermum japonicum | reverse complement strand
GGAGATGCAATTGGATGAAGGCGAAGAGAGCGACTATTACGATACTACTTCCGGAAGCAACGACAACGACGAATAGGTAAGTAGGTAAGTGAGGTAAGTAAAAGAACTACGTGGACTTTGATTCCTTTTCGAGGATACGTAGGCAATTTAATTCTAATATTACAAATTAAAATTTAATTCTAATTTTTAATATTAGAATTAAATCCAAGTCCTGTTTTTTTAACTTATTTTTTTCAAAAAAAAAAAAATTCGAACTACGTGGACTTTGATTCCTTTACGAGGATACGTAGGCAAGTTAATTCTAATATTAAGAGTAAAAATTTTAATTTTATATTAGAATTAAAATCAAGTCTTTATTTTTTTAAACTTATTTTTTCTCAAAAAAAAATAAAAAATAGAACTCTCTGTCCTTCAGTCGATCGACTACTTTTAGTCGATCGACTGATACTCAGTCGATCGACAAATTGTCAGTCGATCGACTGCATGGTCGACTGCATGATCGACATATACTCAAAACCATAACTCTCTGTCTTTCAGTCGATCCTAGTCGATCATCAGTCGATCGACTGCAAAAAAAAAAAAATCGCCGGTTAACCGCGGTTAACCGGTTAACCGCCCGATCGGTTAATCGGTTTAACCATAACTTTAACCGGTTAGGTACGGTTAGACCAAAATCGGTTAATTAACCGACCGGTTATTAACCGCCGATTAATTAACCGGCCGGCTATAACCGAAACAACAAGTCTAGATGATAATGATAGACTAAGGCTTAATTAGTTTTTCACAACATGACATCATCTCATAATCTTTATTTTTATTAAGGAAAGCCTTGATTGAGATAGATTCTTTTCTCTTCTTTATATAATAATTGTGATAGTCTTGAGAGAGAGAGATACGTGGGAAAGAAAAATTACTTGTTTAAATTATTACTTTTGAACAAAAACTTAATAACTTTATCGCTTCAAGTAATAACTAATTAATACTTTTTTTTTAAATAAAGCTCCTATTTAAACTAATACTATATTTGCTTCAAGTAATAACTAATTAATACTTTTTTTTTTAAATAAAGCTCTTTTAAACTAATACTATATTTACTTATGGCCCAGGTAGGTAAACCTCTATTATAGAAGGATAAATTTATGTAATAATACAACACACAAATTATTTTTGGAATTTTATTTTTGTATATGTGGGATAACTAGCAACAACTCCATTGTTTAATTTAATCTATGAGAGCTAAATTATAAACAAGCTGATTTGTATATAGATTACATAAATAATCTGATGGGATTTGGAGTATATAGATTACATAAACTGCCAGTGAAGTTTAGCCAACCTAATTACAAAAATAAAAATAGAAAATTCAAGTTATTTTCAAAATTCCAAACACACACTTCAGGTGTTTTATTATTTACTTAAAAAACAGACCACCCGTCAGGTTGTAATTTTTAAAATAAAAATAAGTACAAGTAACTTGAGGTTCTATTTTCTGTTGCCTTGAAGCTTGATTATATAATTATTTATGGGGTTGATAGAAACTCCTACTGCAATAATATTTAGAAATAGAGAGTGGCTTTACGGTCTTTTGAGTGAAATTTTAGAACTTTAAAATTTGAAAATGTAATGTACTTTGCAAAATATTTTTTTAAGTAATAAAAACTAAATCCTTCATTTTTAACCCCTAATGGGATAATGATCTACCATTAGTTTATATGCCTCCATTGATGATCTCCCAGTTATGTTTTCCTTTTTTTTAAAGAATTTAAATATATATTGTAAATTATATGGCTCTCTGTTTAGATGGCTTTTTAAAATTTTTTATGTTGTTAACATGAAAGAAAAATGTGGGAAGGGCTTAGTGCCTGTGTAGATTTCCCGCCAACGTGAAAAAGATCCCCGGTACGACCTGATCTAACGACACGGCATAAAAAGAACCCAACTGGGATGACCTGAACCGAGGCCTTATGAAAAAGGGAAGAGATGAGCCTTTGACCCCATAAGGGTTATCCCGACCTGATCTAAAGCCTTGAATGCGGTTTTAAAAAATCAGGCTGAAAACTCAAAGAAGTGGTAACAGAACTGACCTGTTCTCTGGGAGGAAGCTTCCAGGTTAGGTCATCTTGAATAACGGCCCGAGATTCGCGGGTTCCTGTTTCCAGGATCTCGGAAAGGCCCCAGATGGCGAAAACTATAAATAACTCAGCCCCAAGGCTGAGAGAGGTATGACACTCTGAGCATTTTTCTCCTAATTTTGCTTATTCCAATCTCAAACGCTTAACTGACTTAAGTATCGGAGAGGTTTCTACCGAAAAACCCCGGTGGTCATTTCTAACGTGTCTTTGTTGAAACAGGTCGGGGTATTCTCAGGAACGAGCAGGTGTTACTGGGGTAATTTTTAGGGTGAAACAATTGGCGCCGCCTTTGGGAAGGTTGAACAAATCTAAGATGTGAGAAAGAAGCATGACATCAGACGGACTCAGACGAAACCTGGTGGCGGAGACGACTGCACCGTGATCAGAAGTTAGGCTTGGCACACCACAACCCCCTCCAGGAGGAGCCCCACATGCTGAAGGTGGATCACTAAATGATTCCTTTCTGAGGCAACTATCTGACCTCATCGGAAAAGCGGTGAAGGTGGCCGTGGAGATGAAATTTGCCAAACTTTCGTCGCCTCCCCCCAAGGTGACCCAGCCGTCGGAGACGGAGACACCTCGCACGGCTCAGCGCATGGCCAGAGCTTCCCCCCGGGAAGAGGAAGAGAGCTTATCTGCTTCAGAAAATGAAACTTTAAGCAAAACTAACCCAAAACTCACCGAGCAGATGCAAAATCTGCAGAGAGAGGTCAGGGATGTTAAACAAAAAATGGCAGGCACGGGTGCAGGCCAAGCACGGAGAAGCACCCCCATTCACGGAGGCAGCCATGCGCGATGATCTACCAGCCTCTTATCGGTCTATGGGCTTTGAGTATAATGGAACAACAGACCCGTGGGATCACCTGAGTCGATTCGAGATCGCGGCTACCTTACACAAATTTTCGGATGCTGTCATGTGTCGGGTCTTCTCCACGACCTTTATGAAATCAGCTCAGCTCTGGTTTAGCCAACTGCCCCCCGTTTCATAAGCAACTTTGATGAGTTCTATTCTACATTCTTGCACCCATTTATCAGTTGCAGGAAATATCAGAAAATGCCACTGGAACTGTTCAGTTTGAAGCAGAAAGAAAGTGAAAGCCTGCGTGGATATATCAAGCGATTTACAGATGCCAAGCTGGAAGTGCTGCCAGCATCCGAAAAACTCTCGATCAATGCTTTGGCTCAAGGGCTCAGGAAGGGAGAGCTCTTCAAATTGTTGGTAGTTAAGCCAGCGCTGAAATTTGGAGAGCTCTTGGAGAGAGCAGAAAAGTATATCCACTTAGAGGAAGCCTTGAAGATAAAAGATGATGGAGAGAAGCGAAGGGAACGACCTGAAAAAGAAGATAGAACCCAAGCGAAGAGGCTCAAAACTGACCTGGTAGGAGGTCATCCTCGGTTTGATAGATACACACCTTTGGCCTCACCTCAAAGAGAAATCTTACATGCAATTGAGCGGCACCCCAACCTCAAATGGCCTAGAACGTACTCCCAGAAACTAAGAAAGGATAAATATGATCGATTCTGTCGATATCACAATGAATATGGCCACAACACAGATGAGTGCACACATTTGAAGGACGAGATAGAACGAATGGTGCAAGCGGGACACCTCGAGGAATTTGTACGGGCAAAGAGGGAAGGGGTCAGATTTGACTCCTATAAAAAGGACCAATACCAGACCAGACAGAGACGAAGTGGTGAGCGTACGAGTACATAGGAGATCCAATGTCAGGAAGTGCGAGGTGAGATCCTGATGATCACAGGAGGTGAATGGGACGAGAATTCCCGGCGAACCCAGAACAGTTATGTGCAGGCTGCGAGAGACTTGACTACAAGATCACGTGAATTTGGTCAGTTAGCACCGAGTCCGAACATATGCTTTAGGTCAGAAGATGAGAACGGTATTTTAGATCCACACATGGATGCCCTGGTCATAACATCCACCGTTGCTCACTACAATGTGCGACGGATCTTTGTTGACACAGGAAGCTCAGCAGATATCATGTTTTATGATTGCTTTTGGAAGTTGAATTTAAATGTGGAGTTAGAAGAGGTCATGACCTCGTTGGTAGGCTTTGAAGGGGGATACTTGAGACCGCTTGAGCAGTGAACCTCCTGGTTACGCTAGGGGATGACCCGTTTAGGCAGACCAGGTCGGTGCATTTTTTGGTAGTGGACGAACCCTCCTTATATAACGCCATGCTGGGATGACCATCTTTAAGCCAATTTCAAGAAGTAATATTTGTCTATCACATGAAGCTGAAGTTCCCTGCCCAGGATGGAGTGGGTGAAGTCCGTGGTGACCAATATACGTCACGATAGACGCACGTGGAGAGTGTTCAGCGCAATGAAGAGGAAAGGCGATGCAAAAGGGCAAGAATATAGGAAACCAGACCCAAGCTAATTTAGCGGGAGGAAAACCTGATGTCAGTAGAGGTAATCCCAAGAGATGACAGTCGAGTCCTGCGTGTAGGAATGACTCTGAATCCGGAAGTTTTGGTAGAGCTGGTTGCGTTTTTGAGAAACAATGCAGATGTCTTTGCCTGGTCTCCCCAATATTTAGTAGGGATAGACCCGACAATAGCTGAGCATAACCTCAACATCAGCCCCATGGTGAAGCCGGTGAAACAGAGGAAGGGCAATTTCGGTCCTGAGAAGGAAGCCATTATTGAGGCAGAGGTAGAAAAATTGCTGCAAGCCAAGCATATTAAGGAAATACAATTCCCAGAATGTCTCTCTAACGCGGTGTTGGTACCAAAAACTCAGGACGATTAGCGAATGTGCATAGATTTCAAAGACCTCAATCGCGCCTGTACTAAGGATCACTACCCGCTGCCAAGGATATACCAGCTGGTAGATTCCACACCAGGCTGTGAACTGCTAAGCATGATGGACGCCTCGTAAGGATATCACCAGATCAGGCTAGCCGAAGAAGATTGGAAACGGGTTAGTTTCATAACCCCAAGAGGAACCTATTGCTACGTGGTCATGCCATTTGGGCTCAAGAACACAGGCGCCACATACCAGCGACTGGTAGACAAAATGTTCAAAACCCAGCTCGGACATAATATGGAAGTAAATGTGGATGACATGCTGGTGAAAAGCGTAAGGGCTGCCTCGTACATTGATGACCTGGAGGAAACTTTCGATACCTTGAGAAAATACAAAATGAAGCTCAATCCCAAGAAGTGCGCATTTGGGGTAAGAGATGGAAAGTTTTTGGGGTATATGGTCATGGAGAGGGAAATAGAGGCCAACCCAGAGAAAGTTAAGGCCATTATGGACATGCAACCTCCAAAGAATATTAAAGAAATGCAGTGTCTGGCGGGGCGGACCCTGAGCAGATTTTTTTCGCGCTCGGCGGAGAAGAGCTAACCATTTTTTTGAGCCTTGTGGAAGAGGGCCCAGTTTCAATGGGATGAAGAATTTCAGGAGGCATTTAAAAATTTGAAAGAACATTGGTCGACATGTCATTGCTTACCAAGCCAGTTCAGGGAGAGCCTTTGATTCTGTACTTATCTGTAGGAAAGCAAGCTGTGAGTACGGTCCTGATTAGAGAAGAAGGCAAGGTCCAAAAGCCGGTGTATTACTGGATCAAGGTGTTACATGATGCCAAGCTCCGGTATGTGGAATTAGAGCGGGCCATGTTAGCTCTGGTCGGGATGGCTCGCAAGCTCCGCCCCTATTTTCTTTCGCATGAAATAGTGGTCAGAACCAACTTACCTCTAAGAGCATTCATGGGTAAACCGGAGGTCTCAGGACGCTTGGTGAAATAGATAATTGAGCTCAGCTAGTTTGATATCAATTTCGAAGCACGAACAGCGATAAAGGCCCAAGCATTGGTTGACTTTATGTAAGAAATGACCAGCTCTTCCGAGGAGAAGAAAGAGTGGACGATCTACATGGACGACTCGGTAGGTAACCTGGGTTGTGGCGCAGGAGTAGTATTAATAGACCCGAGCGGTGTGACCACAGAATATGCAGTGCGCATTAACTATAGATTATCTAATAATGAGGCGGAACGATATGTGCGTGAATATATTCAGAACTTGTGTATAAGTAGATAAAGGGGGAATTTGAAACGAGGGAAGGGCACATGCAAAAATATCTAGCTCATTTCCGTGAATTGGCCATCACCATGGACGCTCTGACCGTCCACCAAATTCCCAGGGAAGAAAATGGCCAAGCAGATTACCTGGCTAAGGTAGCCAACTCGGTAACAGACTACCAAGGGAGAATAATCACCTTATTAATGGTGCACCGAGAATTTAGACAAGAGGAGATACATGCATTAGAGGAGAAAAGGACTGGCGCTCCCCGATTAGAGTATATCCAAAAAAGGAGAGCTACCTAATAATAAGAATGAGGCAGCAAAAGTAAGAACTAGGTCATCTCATTTTTGCTTCAAGGGAGAACTGTTCAGAAGAGGGTTTGGACAACCTCTTTTGCGGTGCTTAAGCTCAAGGGAGGGCGCCAATATTCTCAAAGAAATTCACGAAGGGTGCTGCGGCGACCACATGGGTGCTAGGACCCTGTCCAGCAAGATCATGAGAGATGGCTATTTTTGGCCACAGTTAAGAAAAGATGCAGAAGACTTTGTCAGAAGATGTGACAAGTGCCTGAAAAACTTTCCCCTAATGCATCGTCCTGCAAGAAGAGCTCATGACAATGATCTCTCCTTGCCCCTTTGCAAAGTGGGGGATAGATCTAGTTGGACCTTTCCCCAAAGCCCCAGCCAATAAGAAGTTCATAATCGTGGCCATTGATTATTTTAGTAAATGGGTTGAGGCTGAAGCCTTAGCATAGATTACGGAGGAGGCGGTAATGGGTTTCTTATGGAAGAATTTTGTGTGCCGGTTTGGAGTCCTGAGGTTCTTGGTCTCAGATAATGGCAAGCAGTTCATGGGAGCTCAGATTCGAGCCTAGTGTACTAAGATGAAGATAGACCAATATTTCACATCTGTCTACCACCCTCAGGAAAATGTCCAAGTCGAAGTAACCAATCGAATCCTAGTTCAGGGGATTAAGGCACATTTAGAAAAGTCAGGAGGCAAATGGGTAGAGGATCTCAGTTCGATTCTATGGGCTTATCGAACCAACCCCAAGGAAAGCACTGGAGAAACCCATTTAGTCTAGTGTATGGCATGGACGCCGTAATCCCCGTGGAAATAAGCATGGAAACTCATCGAATACAGAGCTTTGATGAAGACCAGAATGAGCTATTGATACAGGACGCGTTGGATTTGATTGAGGAAAAAAGAGAGCGAGCTGCAATAAGGATGGAGCACATGAGGGGACGAATCAGGCAACCTACAATAAGTTAGTAGTAAAGAGGCATTTCCAGATAGGAGACCTGGTCTTGCACAGATCTGACTTGGGGAGGACCAAGGGGAAGCTAGGTGCTACTTGGCAAGGACCATATAAGGTCACGAAAGTTCTTGCACGAGGGGCTTATGAATTGGAGCAGACGGACGGAGTTATGGTACCACGAGCATGGAATGTAACGAACTTACGAAAGTATTATGTGTAAGATTAATGCTTAAAACTTATTTATATAAATAGTGATTTGAATTTATCCATGTTTTATTGCAACCTGGCCTGATTGTCAATTAAATGTTATAGCCCCGATTGGCTACGGGATGGATATCCCAGAACCTGACCTGATTGTCAGTAAAATTTCTAGCCCTGATTGGCTAAGGGCAGATGCCCAGAAGACCTGACTTGATTGTCAGTAAAAAAAATTTAGCCCCGATTGGCTAAGGGCGGATGCCCAGAAATCCTGACCTGATTGTCAGTAAAATTTTTAGACTTGATTGGAAAAGGGTGGATGCCCCAAAAACCTGACCTGATTGTCAGCAAAATTTTTAGCCTTGATTGGCAAAGGGCGGATGCCCCAAAAACCTGACCGGACTGTCAGCAAATTTTTTAGCCCTGATTGGCTAAGGACGAATGCCACAAAAACATGACCGGATTGTCAGTCAAGAGCATGAGCCCTAAAATGTTGGCTTGATGGGTGGAAATTCCCAGATAATAAGAAAATCTAGAATAAATCTGAAAGAACATCGAATTTTATTCTCACCGAATTTAATTACAAGTGCATAAAAAGGAAATGCTTGCAGAAATACACCAAATCACATCAAAACAGACATCATGGATAGGATGAAGAGGCCCTCTTGTCAGAAGCCAAAACTCGGCGAATGCGCGACAGCTCACGCTCAGTCTCGTGAAGATGTTGATGATACTTATCCACTCGTTCAGTGGCAGAGTGAGCCTCACCAGTGGCGGTAGTCAGTCGGCATACCGACTCAAGCAGATCAGCTTTTTCCTCCTACAGTTGACGGTTGAGCTGGCGGAGCTCTGCCCATTCACGCTTGTAATGAAGCTTCTTCTGCCTTTGTCTCTCCAGAAACTTGCGAAGTTGAGAAAAATTTTCACGCAGTTGGGCATTCTCTTCGGAAAGATGAAAGTTTTCATTAAATAAAGCAATGTTTTTCTTTTTCAAATTATCGATTTTCTTGGAGAGATCATATGAAGACATGATAAAAATACGCAGGAAATAAGAAGATTTTATATATAAGGAGAAAGTACTTAAGGTACTAGGGTTTCCTAAATTCCCGGAAACCCTAAAAACTAATAGACAAAATAAGAATAAAACAAAAGCATTGTTCAAAAAATACAAACCCACGAACTAATAAAAGCAAGTTACAACCCTGAATAGAGGAAGGTCCTAAGCTCCATATTCTTCAGTGTTCGGCTCTCCACCAACTTGCTCCACCGTCCTGGAGGTCTCTCCAAAATCTTGCTCAAACTGGTTACTGCCCTAGAGCTTACCCAAGTTTTCAAAAGTGGGAGAAGACACAGTCATTGATAAGGCCAAAGTCAGTGACTATTTAGTAGGGGGGGGGGGGGGGAGAGGAGGTTGAAGAAGAGGTACAGAAGGCTTGGCGGATGTGCTCAGTGAATTTGAGGGCCCCGAGCTGATGAATCCAATCATCCTTCTTAACGTATGAAAAGCTGGTGGGTTCGGGAGGACATTGTAGAGGAATGGAGCGGTCAAAGGGAGCAGAGAGGTTCTCGGCAGACCACTTGGCTTGGTCATCCAGACCAAGGTGGTAGCAGACTTCTGCCTCAGGCACCAGGATGTCGTACAACTCGATGGAGCCAAGGAAGGCCCGTCGGGTCGTCTTCCTGGTTAGTTGAATGAGCCTCTGCCCTTCCCCTGGATTGAGGAATTCAGCTCGCCCTTCAGTACGTCCTTCGGCTCGGCCCCTAGACTCACCTTCATCTTCCCCCTCGGCTCGCACTAGTTGGAGCCTCTCCTTAGCTTTTTCTGCTTAGATCATGTCCAAAGCTCGGCTCTTCCCTTCTGATTCCCGAGCCTCTTGCAACTCGATTTGGGTGGCCTTTAGCTCGGCCTGGGCAGCCTTTAGTTCTATTTGAGAAGCCTTCATCTCGGCGTTCCTCTCCTTCGGCTGGGCGACCAACCTCTTCTCTTGCTCTTGTAAGGCCGCATGCTCCTTGGACAAGTCGACATTCATCATAGAGCCCCGAGCTCGTGCCACAAGGGCAGCTGTCTTTACAGCAACCTAAAAAAGGGGGGGGAAAAGAAATGAAAAGGTGAAAATGGAATGAGATAATGATGGTAGTGGTCGGAATGGCAAAACCTTTACCCAAGCCTCATCTTGGCATAAGGACTCGATCAGCTCGTGATCAGCCCATTTGTCCAAAGCCCCGTGGTCACTGGAGGGGATTGCCCCATTACAAACTGAGCCGCCACATCTCATGGGAAGTTTAGGACAGAAGAGCCATTAAAGAAGCTCTGGTTAGGGATGCTTATTGGGGGCTTCGGCGCAGCTACCCCTTTGCTTGTACAGGCGCGCTTGCGCGAGGCCGGCGCCTGATCGTCTTGCGAGGCGGAATGGGCGGCTAGGTCGACGGCCGGACTGGTTACCCACTCGGGTTGGGCTGCTCCCTCCGGCCTGACAGGCCCCTCCAATCTCTCAGGGACCATCGCCACCTCAGGATCGGTGGACAAGGAAGCCCTGGAAAGCTCGCCAAGGGGGCTCTTCTGGCCACTAGTAAAGGCCCTCTTACGGATCGCGGCCATCATCTCGACTTAAAAGGATATTAGTCAAAAAGATATATAAACAAGAAAAATAAAAGGGAACACCTGAAAAAACCTAAGTGCGGAGAATATATGTTAAGAGAGGAAGAGCTGGTTAGCTCTGGGGATATACCGATCTCAGGAGGGAGGGGACTGTTCTCTTTGTGAGCATTAAATAAGCTCAGGATATCGGGCTTGATGAGTTTGGTCAGGTGAAAGATGTTCTGGTTTAGGGTAGCTATTTTTTTCGTCAGGTAAGGAGGACGGTCTCCTTTGAGTAAGTGAGCCTGAGTTGGGAAAGCATTAATGGGAATAGGGGAGAATCCCCAGTCACCCGAACACTGAACGAAAAAGAATTTCTTCTTCCAGGCCTTGTTGGAGGAAGGGATCCCGATCAGGAAGCGAACATCAGCCCGGGTGGATAAATAGGAAAAGCCAGAAGAAGAACTCTTGGCTTGGAATAAGGAATAAAGTAGTTGGGCCGTAGGGATAAGCCCAGAGAATTAGGCTGCCAGGTGGAACCCTACCATAACTCTAAAGGCATTAGGCACAAATTGATGTACCGAAATCCAGTACATCCATGACACTGCCAGAATGAAAGGATGAGCGGGCAAACTTAGCCCTGCCTGAAATTTGTCCACAAAGAAGGTTAGGTGACCGGGAGGAGGTCGAGATGCTCTCTCATCGGAATCTGGGTTGGTGAAAGAGAAATCGTCGGAGATAGGAAACTTGGAGCGAATTTCCTGTAAGGTTTGATTGCTGACAATGGAAACTATGTTGTCCCGGTCATTACCAGGAAGAACATGGTGTTGACCGCCGCCGGCGGCCACCGGTGGCGTCGCCGAGGAAGATAAATTAAGGGAAGATGACGAATTACCAGAAGATGAGAGGGAAAAGGAGATAGAGGTAGACATATTTAACATTTACAGGAGGGTGAGAAAGTACCTGGTTCTAGGGGGAAGAAAGCCTTGATCGGAAGGAAAAAAGAGCAAGAAGTTCTGAAGAAACCAAGAGAGTGTAGAGATAAAATTGAATAAATGGAGAAGAGTGGGAAGTGATATACTTTGAAAGCAAATTGTTAGGAAAAAAGAGGATTTGGCGGGATTCGCGCATTTAATGCATGACAGGATGCAATACTTGATAAGACGCGTGTAGAATTTCAAACACTGGGGGAGAATACGAGGCGTTACAAGCAGGACATGACCTGATCTGTAACGCCCAAGTTTTTTTTTTCCTTATAATATTAAGCCCAATATTTTTTTTATTAAATTATATTATTTCAAGTCCACTAAGCCTATTATTCAAATCCAATTATATTATTTTTATTTTATTTTATTTTTACCAAAGCCCAAGTTCAATAACAATATCTTGTTTTACAAAAGTCTAATCCAAACCCAATGGCAATCTCAAATTTAAACAATATTACTTTTATTTTTATTTTTACCAAAACTCAAATTCAATAACAACATTTTGTTTTACAAAAGCCTAATCCAAGCCCAATGGCAAGCCCAAATTTAAACAATTATTTTTATTATTTCACCAAAGCCCAATCCAAACCCAATGACTTGGCCCGATTTCAACAA
This sequence comes from Phtheirospermum japonicum, assembly GCA_014905375.1. NCBI lineage: Eukaryota > Viridiplantae > Streptophyta > Magnoliopsida > Lamiales > Orobanchaceae > Phtheirospermum > Phtheirospermum japonicum. The sequence continues at coordinate 302,417 of BMAC01000527.1, read as the reverse complement.
AAACTACAACCCTAACTTTCTAAAAATATATCCATCTTGGTTTTTAAAGAAAACCCAAACCAACATAATTTTTTCATACGGCCGCATTACAAGTAAAACCCATTCTTGTTTTTCAAAAGATTTTCAAAGAACAACAATTCATCATCAAAAATTCATTTTGTCCGGCTGCCGACTTTACACAAAGCCTAAAGAAAATCGATTATTTTCCAGTCACCATCCCCCGAACAAGTTTCCGTCTCAACCTCGATCGGACTCGYTACCACCCCCGACAACTCGTTCTTCACAACCGTTTCCAGCACGTGTCACCAGCCAGACTCATCATCCTCCAACCATGGCCGAATGCCAACCTGAACGCCACCATAGCCACGATAACACCACGACCACAGCCCGACCTCCGAGAGGCCACCATGACCACAGCCCGTTTTCCACGCCACTGACCCTCGGAGCCCTGTCGCCAGAAGAACCCCACAACCAAAAACCCAAATTGCCGGCCGCGCGTACGAGCCAAAGGTCAAGCCTCGTCGTCTGTCCTCAGACGGAAAACCACCCAAACCCGACTGTCATCATCACCTGCTGACAACTACGCCTGCCACCCACTTTCAGCCGCCCTCCCGACTCCGCCACGCTGCCGCCGATGCACTGCCACCGAATCGCTAATCGACGGAGCCGAAGAATTCGTTGCCGATTCGCCTCCGCCGCTTATCCCCGTATCTCCTGCCGGCCGTTAAGTCCTGTCAGCCGTACCCTGCTGCCGATTATTGATGTCAATCGTGGTGGAGGTTGGAGCCCAGCCATGCCTGCCTTCGCTGCTCATGTAGCCGGAGAACCGAACACCACCGCTACCAAGGGTTTCCGCCGTCGCCTCATAGATGTTTTCGGCCGATTTATCTTACGGCCCGAAAACAAGGACAGCCTGCGGCGGCGCGTTTTCCTCCGGAGAGACAGCACCGACTTTCGTCTTGGCCGCCGCCGTCCGCCGCTGCAAGCTGTTGCCGTTCGCCGTTCGCCGAAGAGGTGCTGGCCGATTCTTTTTTTTTTGGAGAAGAAGAAAAGAGGAGAAACGGGGAGGGAGGAAATGAAAGAAGGAAAATAAACGGGCAGCGGGTTTAGGGATTTTAGGGCTGAAACCTTTTGACCCAATTTTTCAAAACTTACAAATTAACCCCCCAACTTTCCAGTCTTTTCAATTTAACCCCAGAAGTCGTAACGATGTTCATTTAAACCCCAACAGTTTGCTACCCTTTCGATTAAGCCCACAAGACTTTCAAGTTATCTAATTTTACCCCTCTAATTTCATGAACATTACAAAAATACCCATATCTACCATTTTATTTAATTCCATGACCGGGCGTTCGAATCAAGGTTACGAATTCATTATCTTTTCAATTATTTCAAATTAATTTTTAAACACAAGTTCTAAGTTAAGCTATTATATTAAATATAGGAAACGAGGGTTCTCGAAACTAGGATTTTCAAGCACGAGCATCTACATTCGCATTTTCACGAAACGCATTTAAAGGTGGGTGATTCTAAACTCTTTTCAAAACTATGTTTGACTATGTTAAATGCAATTATATGAATTATCTATGTCTCAATGCAACATTCCATAGTAGCTTTCGAGCTAAAACAATGACAGTGTGTTGTAGCCATTCATTTATGATTTATACGATTTCTTCTTAACATTGCCGAATGTGTTCTATGTTTGTCTATGTTAAATGCGATTGTATGAATTATCTATGTCTCAATGAAACATTCCATAGTAGCTTTCGGGCTAAAACAAAAGTAGCTTTCGAGCTAAATCTATGGTTGGCCAACATCTATGAACGACTGATAGTGTGTTGTAACTATTCATTTATGGTTTGTATGATTGTGGTTAATATTGACAAATAAATCCCCACTGAGCGAGTTGAAAGCTCACACCTATTTTTATCAAACTTTTCAGGTTGAGGAGTTGGATGTGGTACGAGGCGGTGGATGCGAAGTGCTATTTTAAATGTTATTTCACTATCTCTTTCTATGAATTGATATCTAAATTTTATGTCAAATTACAAATAAAGATTGAGACTTATGTTTCTATTTAAAACTCTTTGAATAGTCGAGTACTACTATTGTGATTCATTAAGTGAATCTCGTATTTTTAAATAAATATTTATATTTTATTCACGCTTCCGCTCAATTTATGTTGTGACTGTGATTTATTGAAAACGCATGCCCTTGTTTTTGAAAGTTTTGTTTATGAAAAATCAAATTTTACACTTTTCAAAAATGGGGCGTGACATGATCTAAAAGGGAGTTTTGACGGGATTTGCGCATTCAATGCATGTCAGAACACAATATTCCAAAGGACATGTTAATGATTATAACTATTAGGGATGACCTGATCTGACGACACGACATAAAAAGAACCCAGCAGGGATGACCTGAACCTAGGCCTTATGAGAAAGGGAAGAGATGAGGCTTTGAACCCATAAGGGTTATCTCGACCTTATCTAAAGCCTTGAATGCGGTTTTAGAAGATCAGGTTGAAAACTCAAAGAAGTGGTAACAGAACTGACCTGTTCTTTTGGAGGAAGCTTCCAGGTCAGGTCGTCCTGAATAACGGCCCGAGATTCGTGGGTTTCTGTTTCTGGGATCTCAGAAAGGCCCCAGCTGGCGAAAACTATAAATATCTCAGCCCCAAGGCTGAGAGAGATATGACACTCTGAGCATTTTTCCCCTAATTTTGCTTATTCCAATCTCAAATACTTAACTGACTTAAGCATCAAAGAGTTTTGCACTGGAAAACTCCGGTGGTCCTTTCTAACGTGTCTTTGTTGAAATAGGTCGGGATATTTTCAGGAACGAGCAGGTGTTACTGGCGTAATTTCTAGGATGAAACAACCCCCAACGAACGCAAAAGCACTCGAGGCGAGTAGATCGGGAAAAACGAGCTTCTTCTTCGGAAGTCTACTCGAGGAGTTTTCGTGGTTGAGTTTGTGTCTAAAAAGTTTGAATGCAAACTTTGTTAGTGATTATGTGGAATTTGTGTTTATTGTGATCATGTTTATGCTTTAAATGCTTTGTGAAAATGGTTGTCAATGTGGTGTTTGGATAAATTTGTAATTCCCTATTTAATCAATATATTAGAAAGATTTTATAAATTTGTAATTCCCTATGTGGTATCTTGGTGGATTAGGTATAAATTAGTAAGATTTATATTATCAGTATACATATATACATGTGTATATATATAGATATGAAACTGATTTCAACTAAATATCTCCATTAATCACGTTACCACGATTAAGTTATTGAAAGATATATTATACAACTAATTACATATCAAATCACGCTATCCTCATAATTACTACACATTTGGTAATTGAAGTATAAATGGAAAAATATATTTAACATAATTAATTATTTGTACCAAATAAATAATTGGTAAGAATAAAATTCTCACATATTTGTTTCGTAATTATCCCTCATATTAATAATTTATATACTTAAACTAAAATACTCATACTAAATATATACTAATTCATAAAATCATAAAATTATAATCCTCATAGGGTTGAACTGCATATATATTCTTAGAACGACGTAGTATTTCGGTCTTAATTATATTTTTAGAATTTACAATAATTTCAAAATTTACAATATTCCTCATAATTTCAGAATTTGCAAGATTTCAGTCTTAATTATATTTTCCATCTTTCGAATGAATATGATAACCTTATAAAATATATATTGATAACCTTCAAGGGGTCCTTAATATTTTCACCATTTCGGTTTTCTTCGGGTTTCAACTTCACATTAAGGGTAATTTGCTATATTTAACAACTAATCTCGTTGATTGCATGTATAGATGTACTCGAACATTATTTATTGTGAAAATGATATAATGTAAATAGAAATATACCAGATCTTGAACGATTTTTATATTGGAACGAGACGCCACATAAGTTAAAAATACAATCATACTTTAAGATTTTATTTTATTTTATTTTTATAGCTATCACAAATCTTTCAAAAAGTGTCATTATAAAACTCACATATAATGCACAAGTCATTTTTATTTCACAATATTGATACTTAAGAGTATAAATGATTGGAAACTCTTTGTTGCGATGAAAATGATATCATTATAAACAATAATAATAATAATAATAATAATAATATAGCATTAAAAAAATTCAAAATTTAAAATGAACAACATTTTTTTGCCTTTTGATTTAATAATTCATATTGTTAATTATATATTTGATAAATTATATATATTTTTTTAACATTTTTATATGCGCACGTGTCTCTTTAACTCCACAAGAAATTAAGATGTGGAAATGCGTATTCCATGCGACAACATATGTTTGGTTAAAGACTTTCTTTGTCTTAAAAGATCACAAATCCACTAAGCATGTTAATTTTTTAGATGATAAATCATTATAAGAACATGTTACATTCGATTGGGTGTTGACTGAAAATGTGTCAATGAGTCTAGTATTGTTTTTATTTTTTGGGGTCAATGAGTCTAGAAGAACGAAAAGTTATGAATACCAATCAGCAGGTTATTTGGGCAGTTTATTTCTAGAAGCACCACGTGAAAAAAAAAAGGACAACACTCTTGTTAGGCCAGATTAATAAATTATCTGTTAGGCCAAAATTTTATATCAATACATTATAGTGCAAAAATCAATACATTATAATAAAAAATCAATACATTATAATACAAAAACATTTACAGTACAAAAACTCAATACATCATAGGACGGGTCAGAGATTTATGACAAACTAATACTTTACGGTACAAAAATTAATAATCACAGTACAAAAACTAATACATTATAGTATCGGGTCAGATGACCTAACGGGTCATGACCCGTTAATCTGACCTAACACAAGTGCTTGCCAAAAAGAAAATACTAATGTGCCAGAAATAGTGAGTTTATGCCTGGGTTTAAACTCCAAAAACTGGATTTAAACTTTTTCCAACCACTTTAGCAGCGGGTTTTATTTGTAACAGTAAATATTGAGTTTTGATTTACTAACCCAGCTTTTAATTAGGCATAGGGTGGGTTTTGATTTTTTTAATTGGAATATATGTTGGATATTTATGGGTTTATGATTGTGGATAGAAATTTTAAAAGTAGTGAGCTTATTACTTGTGATGTGTCATAATGGACCCCACCAAAATTTTGAATTTGTGGGTTTATTACTACTGCCACACTAAGCCCGTCATTGCTTACGTTTTTGCCACTTTTAAAGCATCTTCAATGGTTTATTATCCAATATGTGGTAAGAATGTAAAAAAAAAACCCTCATCTTAAATGGAACATGATTTGTGACTAATATTTAATAGTTTTTCTACACATAGAGGGAGTAATAGACATACTTTATGCCATATAATATTTTAAGGAAAAATTCTCAAATGATACACTTTTGAAAATAAGGTAGGTCTCCTACGAGATCGATATCATACTATGAGACCATTTTTCTTTTACCAATTTTGTGAATTAACCAGCCCAACTCGTTGACCAACTACCTGACCCACTTACGTGATCCTTACTAATAATAAAGAGATAATTAGAAAGGAACTCTCACTACACACGTCTTTGCTCCTCTCTCCCTCTCTTTCAAAAACACTCGTAAAAGTCCAAATGGCCAGCGGCGACCACCGTTCATCGGCTGTGGAGATAACTAACTTATACATCATCAGATAGAAAATTGCCAATTAGATTTATTAATCCGTCGGATTTGACCTCAGATATATGACGATTCAACGCACCAAACATCAATCTTTAACTACCATTCAACTCATCTCGTCGCTCTCTAAAAGGCCATTAATTTAATTTTTTTAAACCGTTGCGGAATTTGTACTGACTGTGTTAGATTTGAACTGCTGTGGTATCCATATAGGAGTATGGTGGTGGAGGAATAATGGAGAGTGGTGGTGATGGTGATTTTCAAGTTTGAAGCTTTTTTTGAAATGTTTGATAGAGATGAAAAAGTTGTTGCACCAAGCTCGTTTGAACACATAGTCATGAGCGTTTCCTCAATAGCAAGCCCTAGAATATATTCTCCTCTGTTTCTCAGTTACGGTTGTGCAGAATATTTTTATGTTTATGTATGTTCTAGTGTATGATTGTTGTTGGTTATGGGGAGAGCGTTTTCTTTATTAACCTTTTTTTCCTTCGTAAATCACTCTGCCAAGAATTTTGGAATTGATAAGAGGAATGCTTAGTGTTAGAATTGGTTGAAGAAACAAAAGCATAGTTGGAAAACAACACTGTTGTATTAGATGTACTGTTATTATTTATGAATATATATATATATAATATATATATATATATATATATATATATATATATATATATATATATATATATTTAATTTGTAGTTGGTTGAAATGTAATGGTGAAATTACAAGTCATGTTCAAAAGTATCACAAATTGAAATAAAAGTACCACAATTTCTACTAAAATTATCACAATTCTAAAATGATAGTATCTCTTAAAAGTATTAAGTTACGTTAAATGAATTACAAAATTGTTGTAAAAATATTACAACTACAGCTAAAAGTATCACCATTTTAGTTAATAATACAACACATTATTGTTTTATATGCAATATTACAAATTATTGTAGAGTATCGCAAACCATGATATAAGTATCACAGTACAATTTCTGTAAAGTATTACTTCTCATGTGATATTTTTACTACAATTTGTACATTTATTATAATTTCTAATACTTTTATAAAAAATATGGTATGAGATATAATTATATGAAATTGTGATATTAGATTAAGTTATGATATTTGTATTGAAATTTGTAATAATTTTATATAATATATGATACTCTAAATTGAAATTGTTATACTTTTAACTGTGATACTTTTATATGATATACAATGTGTAATACATTTATATGTGACAGTGATATGCATATATATTTTTTGAATTAAATATTTTATACTTTTTTAGATCAGATCAAAACATTATAGTATACGCGTGATACTACAATCATTTGTAATACTTTACCTACTCATTACAAATATAGTAGTCAAAATGAAAATGAAGTATAAAAAATATGTGATACTTGAACAATATTTTAGATACTTCAATTATATTTTGTGGTACTACATAGAAGTATCTATACAAAATATATACGTAAAGTTGTAATACTTTTAATTCAAATTATGATACTTATAACTATATTTGTGATACGTCATAGTAATTTGTGATATATTTATATGAAAATATCATATCAATTTTTAGTACTTTTACATATTATTGTAAAAATTCTTGCTAATTTTGTGATACTTTTAATACAATTTTGGTCAATTCTTCCTTTTTTTTTATTCAAAGATTTCAAAAGTAGTTTATTGTCTTTGAACATTCTTGCAAATGTCAAAATATTTCTCAAAACATAAAAAACAAATTGCTCAAAATGATTTTATCTTACTATTCCACCAACTCAAAATTAATTGCAAACAAAAGTTATTTTTTAAAACACAAATCAAGCATTTAATATCCCTTTTGCAATAGAAGACAAAAAAAAAACACTATTAATTAAGCATTTAACTATATTCTGCGAAATCCTAACAAATTGTACGATACTTTTACTGAGACTTGTGATACTTTAAGTCGATATTGTGATACTTAACTGAGAATAGTATAAATTAATTAAAAGTATCACAAATTCAGCTAAAAGTAAAAAATTAAAAATATCACAAACTCAGTTAAAAGTATCACAGATTCAACTATAAGTATTGCAAATTCATATAAAAGTAAAACAAATGATATTCTTATTTTAAAAAAACTAAAGTATTATAAAAATATTGTATAAAAATTACAAAATATAGTTAAAGTATCGCATATCCTAAAATTTAATTTTTTGGGAACATTTTGCCTTTTAACTTAGGTAATTAAAAGTATCACAAAAAGTTGATCAAATATCAAAAAATATTGTTAAAGTATCACATATTTTCTGATACATTTACTGCATTTTATATATATTATTTTTACATAAAAGTTGTGATACTTTTAACTCAAACTTTGATACTTTATAGCACTTTGTGATACTTTTTCATAAATTAATTTTGTGATACTTTTAATACAATTTATAATATTTTTTATTCATAATTATAATACTTTATAGCTTCATTCTCAAACAGCTTATCACATTGCAAACATAATTACTCATGTTTGTTTCTAAATTGGGGTGCTCAAAATCACCCAACTTAAAAAAAAAAGAAAAAAGAAAGATGTGCGAATAACACATTCTCCATAAACTCCCTGGTTAATTTCATGACATAAAATATAAAATTCAATTAAACTATTAATCAATTAATAATATTAGTTGAAGTTCTTTCAAAATACATAAATATTAATTTGAAATTAACTCTAGGAACTAACAAAATTAAAGTGTCAATGATTACAGTAAATGTAGAAAAAAACCAATTATCAAAGATATTCTTGGAGAAAAAAAGTACACGGCTTTGATACAACTTTTACGTGTATCAATTTTATTATAATTTACAGAACACACACAAGAAAATATTAGTAATAAATTATCGGCGATAGAGTGCAATTCAAAACAGAGAGCTTAAAGCTATGCCGAAACAAGTTCACCAACATGGCTTGTCGGCCCATAATCTCCACCGTCGCCGGTGCCAATTGCCAATTTAGTATAGTGTAGCTTGCGACAAGAGGATTTGATGGTGGTTGCGGATCCAAATTTGGCTCAGTAAATCGGCGTAGATAGGAGGTCAAAGTTGTCGATTCGTAAATCTTGACTACAGATCTACGACGACAACAACATTAGATCGAAAAAAAAACTTATTGAGATTAATTAATGCATTTGCAGTTACATTATTTATTACACCATTTGTTTAATTGATAGCTGCTTGGTGCAAGTTACACATGAAGTTGAATTTACAGATATGTCCTTTGCTTTATTTAGATTTAATTAATATATATATATACATATATATATATATATATATATATATATATATATATATATATATATATATATATCTTTCGTTTTTAATGCTCGTAATGGGTAATTATACATCAATCAAAATATTATAGAAGGAGTATCAGATACATCAAGAAGAGGCTCCTGCTTCATCACATGATCCTGTCGACGTTGATGAGAACGCAGTCTATCTAGAGACCGTTGGGGTGAAGAAGGATTGTTAGTTTGGCACGGGATGTTTAGGAGGTCTTTTGTCTTCGAAGACTTCCAGAGGAGGTACCTCCTCTGCTCCAGATAGCCGTGTCTCAGAGCTCTAGACGCAGATGGAGATTTGAAGAGTCAGGTCGAGAGTCAGGTCGAGGCGAGCGAGCGAGCACATCAGGAGTAGCTCCAGGCGATGCCGACGAGCATGAGCATCAGTTGCTAGAAATGGAGGCAACTCTCCATGAGCGGGTGATGCAGGAAGTCACCGCAGCGATGAGAGCGCGACGTCGGCGACCATCCTCTGATCCTCCAGGTGGTTCTCCAACTGATTCTCCAGGTGATTTTGCAGTGTAGTTGTTTTAAGAACAAAGAATATTAATGTTTGATATTTTATTTAATTTTTATACATTATACGATATAATTGTTAATTAATTATATTATATTTTTAATTTTATATTTTTTTGGAAAATATAAATTAGTTTTCGTATTTGATTATTGATTTGTGACATAAATACTGGTAAAAATAACAAATAAAATAAATGAAATTTTAAAATATATTTATTTGAAAATGTTAACGGGTTGGGCCTGTCAGTATCATTTGAAATCGCTGACGGGAGGGCCTATCAAAAAATGCTGACGGCTAAGAACCCGTCAGCATTATTTAAATCTGCAGACAGGCACCTAACAGATTATGTGCAAGGTATTGCTAATGGGGTTCACCCATGATTAGAGTAGATTTGTCCTTGTTTTTATTAGTATTTTAGTACGTTCTTCTATTTGTTTTTGGTATAAGTTGGACGATTTAAGCATAATTCCATATTTTCATAGTTCCAACTTATTTTACCTTATTTTAATCGTAATTGATGCAAATAGGTGATATTTCGTTGTTTTCACCTTACAGCTAAGTAACCGGAAGAGTTCAGCGCGTAATAAATGAAGTTCGATGTTCAAGAATAGGAGAACGAGCTTTCGGCAAAACGAGTAGCAAAAGATAGAGAGAGACGGAAACGCCCCGTCGACGCGAGCCATGACCTGCGTCAGTCGACGCAGCGTCGACGCAACTTGCTGAAGCGTCGATGTCGACGCATCGATGTCGACGCAACTTGCTGAAGCGTTGATGTTGACGCACCCAGTCGACGTACCCGCCCAGTCGACGCGCACGCCCAGGCATCACCGACGCCGAGCACCACAGCGCGACATTCGACGCTACGTCGACGCACCATCGACGCGACGGCCCAGAATTCGGATTTTAGGGTTTCTTGTGCGCCAAGACTTGTAATATCTATATAAACCCTCCTTATTTCGGATTTTTGGGAGAAGACACGACCCCCTAGGGTATCTTAGCCTACAATATCAATAATCCCACATCTCATAACGAGATTTGAAGACGGAGATCAAGGATTGAAGAACAACGCGTCCAAAACATCGAATTCGCGTTCGGGATTCAATTTTCGCCCAAGATCGACGTGCAACTCCGGAATAGCTGGAGCTTCTCATTGCTTTTAGTAGTTACAATAAGTTTTCTAAACTCTTAGTTAATTTAGTATTTAATTTCTAGTTTTATTCTAGTTAATCTCTTAGTTAATTCTAGTTTAATTAGTTTAATCGTTTTATGCTTAGATATTGGATATTGGTTAATTTAGTTTATTTATGCGAGTCGATTTATGCTTAATTATTCGTTCTTGGATTTGTATGATGCGATTGCTTAATGGTAGTTATTATATTCATGCTTTAGATTCGTTGCTATTGATTCTTAGTTCTTGAGTTCAATTAGTTTAATTATTGCTCGTAGTTGGTAATCTAGTTAGAATAATTAGTTTAATTAGCCTTAGTTTAATTATTGCTTTAGTTTACAATGATCAACTCAATATCTTTTAAAACCCCAATTGTACATGTATTTTATTTTAGTTCTTAAATTGATAAAAACATCCGAAAGACCTAACAGTTGTTTCCTCGAGAGATACGACTCGAGTCAAACTTATCACCCTACAGTTACCTCGTACTCTTGCGAGCAAACTAACGTGCTTTTAAATTAA
>BMAC01000527.1:265297-289976 GCA_014905375.1 Phtheirospermum japonicum | reverse complement strand
GCGCAGTCGCGTCGACTGACGCGACCGTCGACGCCCCGTCGACGCGAGCCATGACCTGCGTCAGTCGACGCAGCGTCGACGCAACTTGCTGAAACGTCGATGTCGACGCACCGATGTCGACGCAACTTGCTGAAGCGTCGATGTCGACGCACCCAGTCGACGCGCACGCCCAGGTAGCACCGACGCCGAGCACCAGCGCGCGTCAGTCGACGCAACGTCGACGCACCGTCGACGCGACGGCCCAAAATTCGGATTTTAGGGTTTCTTGTGCGCCAAGACTTGTAATATCTATATAAACCCTCCTTATTTCGGATTTTTGGGAGAAGACACGACTCCCTAGGGTATCTTAGCCTACAATATCAATAATCCCACATCTCATAACGAGATTTGAAGACGGAGATCAAGGATCGAAGAACAATGCGTCCAAAATATCGAATTCGGCGTTCGGGATTCAATCTTCGCCCAAGATCGACGTGCAACTCCGGAATAGCTGGAGCTTCTCATTGCTTTTAGTAGTTACAATAAGTTTTCTAAGCTCTTAGTTAATTTAGTAGTTAATTTCTAGTTTAATTGTTAGTTTAATTCTTAGTTAATCTCTTAGTTAATTCTAGTTTAATTAGTTTAATCATTTTATACTTGGATATTGGTTAATTTAGTTTATTTATGCGAGTTGATTTATGCTTAATTATTCGTTCTTGGATTCGTATGATGCAATTGCTTAATGGTAGTTATTATATTCATGCTTTAGATTCGTTGCTATTGATTCTTAGTTCTTGAGTTCAATTAGTTTAATTATTACTCGTAGTTGGTAATCTAGTTAGAATAATTAGTTTAATTAGCCTTAGTTTAATTATTGCTTTAGTTTATAATGATAAACTCAATCTCTTTTAAAACCCCAATTGTACATGTATTTTATTTTAGTTCTTAAATTGAGAAAAACATCCGAAAGACCGTACAGTTGTTTCCTCGAGAGATACGACTCGAGTCAAACTTATCACCCTACAGTTACCTCGTACTCTTGCGAGCAAACTAACGTGCTTTTAAATTAATTTATTAAAAAGGGGTGCACAAAAGTTTGAGTCAACCCATCAATATGCCGTCAGTATTTGCTGACGAGTACATTAACCCCTCAGCAAAAAATTTACTGACGCAGAAAATGCTGACGGGCAGTACCCGTCAGCAAATAACATTTTTTTGTAGTGAATAACAACGAAAAATAAAAGACACACTTATAAAACCTTTGACTATAAGAATAATTTATTCTTATAGTTGAGCTAACATGGTGAATATCTTTACTATTCAAAACATGCATTTCAATAAAAACCGTAATCTACTAAGTAAAGATAAATAAAATACTCCTTAGGGTAGATATGATCTAAACTAGTATATCTCTTCTAAAAACTAAGATTCACAATCACAAGATTGAGTCTTAACGAAGAAAATAAAAACTATGGAATAAAAGAATTATGACTGGAGGATTCTATCATGGATGTTGAGGGCATTTGCAGTCGTATCCACCAATTTTGAAAGTCTACAACAAGAATAAAATGTTCTCTCAAATGATTTTGCTTCAATTATTCTCTCCGAATGCGTGAGCTATTTGTGAGCAATCCCCCATCTTTATATAGACACACTAATTACTTGTATAAGAGACCTGCAAATAAGGAAAAATGATATACACAAAATAAAGAAAGCAAATATCATTAGTAAGGCAATAAGATCAAGTCTCTAAGCTCCTAAAAATATTTACTAGCCTCAAATTCGAAAACTATTCTAAGGAAAGAAATATACATAATATATTGTAGTTAAATATTAATATAAGGAAAGAAAATAAAAATCTTAGATCGAAATAATATAATCTAAAATATACAAATACTATATAAGACAAAGAGAATCACAACTTAATATGAGACTAAATAATATACATGATAATTATCAAACATGATAAATATCAAGTCATTTTTAAATAATTAAATTTTGGCAAGAAACTCAAAATATTAAATAAGACAAAATACATTATTTAATTATTAAACCACATATTTATGAAATTACATGACTCAATAATCTTCTAATTTTGTCTTCCTTGACCAAAACTCATATGATGAAAATATCAAGTGTGAAACATGTATAATCACCCAAATTTATTCTTCCTTAATTGCTGCAATTAAACATAAGAAGGTTATGAAGAATGCTATGATATTCGAGATAATATTTGCAAAAGAAAACGAAAATAAGCCTTAATAAACTAAGGCAAAAGTTCATAGTCATTCTACAACAAAGTGCTTTCTCTGACATATATAAGTTCCAGAGCCATCATTTACCATTTCTAAACCTAAGAAGAACTGTGCAACTCCTAAATCCTTTATAGTACTGATCAAATAATCTTTAAGTTTCCACATAAGAGTAATATTAGAGCCTGTGAGTGAAATGCCATCCACATATACTAACATGGCAATGAAATCAATGTCTATCTGCATGGTGAATAGACAATGGTCTTGATCAGACTAATGAAGACTAATATCTAATAGCTTAAAGCTCATTATTCCACTCCCTGGATGTCAGCTTCAATCCATACATGCTTCTCACCAACCAAAAGACCTCTCCTGGACTAGCTTTAACATAACCACTTGGTGGGATCATATAAACCTCCTCAGTAAGATGCCCACGCATAAATGTATTTTTTACATCCAATTGCTGAACCTCCACTTGATGATTCCCCTTAGCCTTGCTTTGTATTTTTCCACTGTCCCATCTTGTTTCCCCCTTAGCCTTGCTTTGTATTTCTCCACTGTCCCATCTTGTTTCCTCTTGATTTTCAAAACCTATTTTGACCCTATTGTATCTTTCGTGGTGGCAATGACACTAATTCCAAAAGATGATTATTGATAAATAAGGTTTTTAAATGCATATTAGAGTTATCTCGTGATGTTTTTACTATATATTGTTCATAAACAACATGACTTACATATATTTCATACGTTTGAACGTTGTGTTTTGTAGGTTATTATCGAATATTTAGCATAATTGAGATGTCATGAGTTTAAAGAGAAGTGAGATTCAGAGTTGTGTTTAGACCATGAAGAAGGTGAAGAACTGTTGGAATTTGTAGAGACGAACATTATGCTCGTGCAACGTAAGTTTAAAAGTCTTTTAAATCCAAAAGATCTATACTGTGAATGAATATATTTATATAATAAATAATCAAGAGAAAGCATGAAAACCTTACAGTAAATGCAGGTCCAAGTTCAACACTAAGGTATCCACACAATTAATTCTCCGACTGAACTTCAGTGTATTGCTATCATGAAAAAAGTTAGGAAATATCACGACACTTGAATAACTCTCAATTTCAAACAAGGATTTGTTATGATGTTTCTCTAAAAACTCTCAGTCAACTTATGACTTTATGTTATATTTATACTAGGTATATAAGAAAACCTTAATCCTAAAAAGGTTGGACTGTCCAAAACATGGGCCCAAAACAGTTTTGGCCCAAATACCTTTATTAATATAACATCACTCCTATATATTAATGCAAAATCTTCCTAACCTATGTTTCTGCTTCGCATGCTTCGTTTGTCAAATAAAAATTATGGTGCTTCGTTTGCTTATGTGTCATCCGAACCTAATATTTACCTAATTTATCACTTTTTTTTATTGTATCTTACCTAATTTAATTGTTTTATTATAGTTTTCCTAATTCAATACTTTACTTTGATTCTCCTAATATAAAAATATAAATAAGTCATATATAATTAGTAGATAATATCTAAATTAATTATTTTAATTAAAAGACAAACCACATATGAAATAATTTTAATTAAAAAAACTTTATTATGAAAATAATTAAATAAGTTTTATTGATAATATAATTTAAATAATTTTATTTTTGGAGTTTCAAATATTCTATATAGGTAAAATATCATTTATTTACAATAATRTAAGTATGTAACTAAATATTAGTAATGTATTCAATCTAAACACAAAATATATTAAATTATATACTAATAATTAATAAACATTGATTAGACACCAGTACAATGCGATATGGGTTGAGAGTATGACATCTTTTGAATATCTCAAAGTATTTAATAATAATAATTATTAATAAAATAGATATTAGACACGGGTTTAGAATGTGACGCTTTTTTAATTTTTGTAAGTATATAACTAAGATTATTAATGAATTTAATTTAAACATCAAATATAAAATTATTTAATATTTATAATAACTAATAAATAGATTAGATATGTACAATGCACGGGTTGAGAATACATTATTTTAATTTCGTATTTTAGATTTTAAATTCAGTAATTATCACAAATATTTATTGTATTTATCTTTTGATAAGTCCCGTGTAACACACGATGTTAAACAAGTATATATATGCTAATGCAATCCTCCTAATTTATGTGTTTGTTCCGTATGCTTCGCTTTGATAATAAAAAAGTTTGGTGTTTCGGTTGCTTATGTGTCATCCGAGAATAATATATATCTAATTTAATAATTTTCTTTTATTCTATCTTGGCTAATTTAATATTTTATTTTTATTATATTTAGCCTAATTTAATAGTTTTCTTTTATTATATTTTGTCTAATTCAACAAATTTCTTTTATACTCCTAATATAAAAGCATAAATAAGTCATATATAGTTATTAGAAAAAATATAAATTAATTATTTTAATTAAAAAAAAATAGCATATGAAATAATTTTAATTATAAAAAAAACTTATTTATGAAAATAATTAAATAAATTTTATTTATAATAAAAGTTGAAATAATTTATTTTTGAAATTTTAAACATTCTGTATAGGTAAATTATGATATATTTTTAATAATTGGAATACGTAACTAAATATTAGTGATGAATTCAATTTAAATATAAAAAATATAATTATATAATAATAGTTAATTAATATTTATTAGACAATGGCACAATGCGAGAAGGCTTAAGAGTATGACACCTTTTGAATTTTTCAAAGTATGTAACTATAATTATTAATAAAATTAATCTAAACATAAAAATATAAAATGAGTAAATAATAACTAATTAATATAAACTAGAGACGGGTTTAAAATGTGACATCTTTTGAATTTTCAAAAGTATGTAAATATAATTATTAACGAATTTAAACTAAACATTAAAATATAATATTAATTCATAATTATAATAATTAATTAATTGAACAAGACACGAGTTAAGAACATATCCTTTCAATTTTTTTATTTTAAATTTAAAACTTTGTAATTTCACAAATATTTTACATATTTAATTTTTTTATAAATCCCGTGTAATACACGGGTGTTAAACTAGTAGATAATTAAATACAAATCAAATTTATCTAATTAAATAATTTCTATCAAATAGAAATTAACATCATAATTATTAATATTTAAATATTACAATTTCAAATTGAATATTTATTACTTTCTTGATACACTCTTAAGTTAGAAAAGTAATCACATATAGTGTGACCCTGTAGGACTTTATATATGCAATCAATCTAATGATGATTGAATCGAACTTTTGAAACACTTACTTTTTATTAAAATAAAAGTTCGTTCGCAAGAGAACGAAGCAATTGTAAGTGACAAGTTTGACTCGAGTCGAATCTCTCGAGGAAGGCTAATTGGAAGTGAATTTTTGTGTTTGATTCACGAATATGAAAACAACGACAAGCTAATCTAAAAACTCGGTCAAATTTTGGTTTGAAAAGTTGTAATGTCGAAGACGATGATTTAAACGACGGGCAATGAAATAAAAAACCTTGAAAAGATTAATAAAATGGGGTTCTAGGGCTTTAGAATCGTCTCCACGATCAATTGGCATTTTATCGAACACTTAATCTACGAGTAGGGGGTGTCAATCCCAACTTGTAGATTAAACACTGTGCAATCCCAATTGATGGTTCTAAACGATTCTAGGTACTAGACCCATGGATTTCAACCAACAATCATCAAGCAATCCAACAATTTAATATAACGCAACATGAACATGACTAAATAGATAAAAAGTTTCAAAGAACAAAACAATGGAAAATGATCTTCGAAGAGCAACAATTATTACCATATTGAATTTCTATCAATCATATAACGTAAATCCATGAGAATTGCAAGAAAAACTATTAAGAATCAAGAACATAACATACCCAACACAAAAAACTCATAATCAAAGAAACAAGAATTCAAATAATAAAACAAAGGGAATGAAAGCTTACTAATGAACAAATGGAGGGTTTCAACGTTCGAACGAGAATTAAAATGAAATTTGACCAATTTACATTCTATATCCAGCAATGATCAAGAATTTAATACCTATTATAATTAAAATCTGGTAATTCATCAAGAAGAAAAGGAAGAATCGAAGAAGAAATGGAAAACAACCTTGGGCTTGTCAAACCCTCAGAGTTCAAGAGCTTTTTATTCTGAGAAAGAAATGTTATATTTACAAGGGAGAAATGAGGGAAAAATAGTCACTTTGCCCAAAATAGCCAATATTGGCCTGACCACCGATGCTGGAAAATGGCCCCGTCGATTGCGTGTTGATGGCGTGGAGACTCGGCGTCGATGGTGCGTCGATAGCATGGCGACTCGGCGTCGATGCATGCGTCGATTGATGGTTGTGCTTAACGGGTTCGAGTCGTATTTTCGTCAAATCTGGCCAGTTGTGATCTTCGGGAATGCTCGTAGGCTTGATCGACTACCTAAAACAAAGAAAAGAATATAAAAATATATAAAAAGTAAAAGAAAAATACAAAAAATGCCAAAAAGACGACAAACACTACGAAAATGCAAAATAAGGAAAAATGGGATAAAATACGACTAAAGTACACACGACAAGATACCAAAAACACCCAAAAATCACATACAAATATGCATAGATCAATGATCCAAATAAAACTCCTAGACGACTTAGTTGGATGAACTCAATATATAAAGAACATTCACTTGAACTCAGTGAGTTATAAACTTTATACAAAGTTTTGGTGGAATTTCTTTCATTCTGAATCACTCGATGAAGCTTAAGATTTATCCAAGTGTCCGTCTCAATGGCTTAATCAATTTATCTCATCTTTATTTGTCGACAACTAGACCATACTCAACTACTATATTGAATATGTATCTTGCAATGATCAATGACTTTAGTCGACCTAATATAGAGATTATGCGTGATCTCTCTCGAAATTCAAATTGAGGAATGAATTATTTGTTGGCTAAATTACCACCTTCATCATCATGATGTACCCAACACAAGCCATATCTATCCCGAAAAGGAGTGTAAGCATTGGTCATGGTCAAAGTACATCACTCAGTAAGCAAGGTGCATATTGACCTCAAGTCAAAGGATTATCACACGCTTTATACACTGATAAGTTTATAGACATACAATAAATAGATTATCAGTAGGGTTTACCAATACTATCTAAAGTATTCATGTGTCCATCACGAATAACTATTATTTGCAGTCGTGAGACTAACTACATTCTCTAAGAGTGTGATGCAGACCACATGCCGACATATATTATATTATCAATATTCCAATCTTGATAATCATTAGCCGGGGCTATTTTAAGAGTAATGCTTTATCACTGACATCTCACCATATCAATAACAACATTAACTCATGAAACATTTATATGAATAATTGCAAACAATCAAAATAATAATTCAATAAATGCAATACCTCATATATAACATTATATAAATAATTGTGATCAAGTACAATGTCTTTTATTTATAATTGTCACTAGAACATTTATACTTTCAAGAACCACAATGAGGAGTTTTGTAAGTCAAGTATGCACAAAAAAAGAAGAGCAAATAGACAAGATTTCACAAAAGATTCAAGAAATTCTACAACACATGGGAACCAAAACACCCATAACTCTAATATAACTTGTATTCTCTATACATGTGATATAACGCTCATAATAATTAAGTTGGCTTTACAATGATTTTTATGATTTGTCATTCAAAGTTGTATCGAGAGTTGTGACGAAAATAGTACAAGGTTCCAGGGGTCTGGTCTGGTTCGCGACCAAAGTCACAATTGTTAATTTTGTTGTTACTGGAGGCTGTTTTTCTGGCAAATGGTCGCGAACCAGCCCATGCAGGCCCACAAAACGTTACAAAATACTATTTATGGAGAAAACTTGACTTGGACTTATATATATGAGACAGAAAAACTATCCAAATAGTTTGGAAAGGTCGGAGAAACACATAAATAACGATTGAGAGCAAAATTGAAAGAATTAGAGCAAGTTTGGGAAGGAAAACGCAAAGAACACAAAGATCCAAACCATACTATCTTATATTTCTATCTATTTTTTAGTTTTTCTTATGAACATGAAGTGTTCAATGAAATATCTAGATAAACATTTAATTATGTGTCGCTAATTCATTATACTTCGGGGCTCGAAAATGATGAACGATTGGTGTTTTGATTTTTCTTTCAATTAAGCATGACCATTTAAATTAGAATGGGAGTTCATTTCTCAGGTAAGACTTTGAAAGAGCGTAGAGTTTGCTTCATTTCAATATGGCTCCTAAAGCTGATTCTACCAAGGAGGTTGACCCGAAGGCTCAGGCCTTAAAAACAGCAAAGGCTGTGAAGATCCGCACTAAATTTACTTTTCAACAATCGAGGACATTGAAGATGGAAGGAAATCCCAAGTACCGTTGTATTAGTGCACCTCGCCGTGAGAAGCTCGATCAATACCAGATCCTGAAGTACCCACTCACCACTGAATCTGCCATGAAGAAAATTGAAGACAAAAACACCCTTGTATTCATTGTTGACATCCGTGCTGACAAGAAGAAGATCGAGAGTGTCATCAAGAAAATGTACGACGTTCAGACCAAGAAGGCTTATGTTCGGTTGACGCCCGACTATGATGCTTTGGATGTTGTGAACAAAATTGGGATCATCTAAAGAACTTGTCCTCCATATTTCAGTTTATCCCCATTTTTTCTCTCTGAATTGGTGGCTGAACTTTGAGATTTTTGTAAACTCAAATTCGAATCCAAAAAAAAAAAAAATTATGAACATTTAAATATTTTTGGTTCATGAATTACATATACACATAAATTGCTTGACAGCCTCTTATGCTTGTTAGCTTTAATAAATTATAAATCGAGATACGAAATTTGTTAATATAACTTTGAATTCAAAACATTCAAATCAACAAGATCGAGAGATTTGAGATTATATCAAATGATATTTTATAAATCTTTGAAGTTTAAGTGCTATTGACAAAGCGTCTCGCATTTAGAATCCACGATTTAATTAAATTGAGAGAAGAGTTAAAGTATATTTGTGATTAACATATATTGAATGAAATCACAAACAATACTTGGTTGATCGAAAATGATTTACATTCGAGTATGACCCCTTTGATATTTTTGTGTTTGTAATTCATTATTGCATAATTGATCAACAACCTTTTGTGCTTGATTGTTATCCACGTGACATACAACCGAAACGACTCCCGCTATTGCATGACAAACTTTTATTACTAATAGATTTGATAAATCGAATCGAGAGATGGAAAATATCAATTAGGCTTTCAAACATGAAACACTCTAATCAACAAGATCGAGAGGTTTGAGATTACGAGTGAAGTCTTATAAATTTTTATAACTTTTTGGAGTTCAAAATGCGATGTTGACAAACGCATCTCACATTTAGATTCACGATTTAGTCACTTCGAGAGAAAGATTAAACGACAATGGTGATTGAGTTATAGTAAATCGAATCACAATCAATACTTGATGAATTGGAAATGATAGACATTAAGAGCTCATTGTAATCCCAAGTCCCGCAATATCTCCTTATCCTTTGAAACTCTATTCTCACTTTTTGCTATTGTTTTTGGTAAATTGTTATAATTTTTTTATATCTTTATTTATTTTATGTTCGTCGTTTGTAACGACAAAACAAAACTAATCTTTTATATTATATTAAATAAAACTAAACTATCTATATTATATTACTTATTAAATTCTAAATATTGATATTTGTGGAATACGACCTTCCTCGTCGTCCCGTCTACTACATTTATGTTGCGCGTTGGGATCTCAAGCAAAATATATGCATGAAAGCAAAATAGTTGCTTCATTGCTAATTCTTCGAATAAAGCAATTTTCTTGAAAAAATTAAAAATAATAAATAAAGCAAATAATATGTAATGTAATAGTATATTTAGGCAATATTACATGCAGTTGGGTGCACCTTGCTAGGTGCACTCTGTAAAACTTTGTTATCATTCAATTATATGTGATGATATATGACAATTATACACGATTATATGTGATAGTTATACGTAATGATATGTGACAGAATTTAGAGTTTAGGTTTTACTTTTTCCATTTTAGGGTTTAGTATTCCATTTTTAGGGTTAATTTTTCATTCTAAGGTTAGTTTTTCATTCTGTTATTTAATTTTCCATTTTAGGGTCCTGACAAAATTCTATCATTCTACCTATTATATGTGATGATATGTGCCAGTTATATGTGATGATATGTGTCACTTGTATGTGATTATATAAGATAGAAATTTAGGATTTAAAGTTGAATATTCAATTTCAAGATTTTGTTTTTCATTTTAGGGTTAGTTTTCCATTTTTAGGGTTTAGTTTTTCATTTTAGGTTTATTTTTTTCATTTTAGGATTTTAGATTTTAGATTATAATTTCAATTATCTGTGATGATATGTATCAGTTATATGTGATGATATGTACCAATTATATGTGATGATATATGTCAATTATATGCAATGATAAATTAAATTAGAGCATGATATAATGACTCGTATATTGACTATAAATACATCACAAAAGACCAACCATGCTACTATCACTTTCACCTATTGGCTTCTTAGCACTACACCAATAACCCGAACTGTACTCATCGTCTCGGACAAGAGCAGCAGCTTCACGCTCTATCTCGTCAGCAGATCTGCACCGTTGAAGAATCTGTGACACCTCTGTCATCGACGGCCTACTCGCTGGTGACGAATTTGTGCACATGAGCCCCAGCTTGAAGACAGTTACCGTGTGTTCCAAGAAACGTGCTTCTTTTATCTCCTCATCCAAAGCATCGGCAATGGGCTTTTCTTGCCCGTAGTGATCCCATGCCCACTCCGCGAGGCCCTTGTGCTCGTCTCCGACGTTGGGCTCTCTTCCTGTCACCAGTTCTAATAAAACGACTCCGAAGCTATAAACATCGACTTTCTCGTCCACTCTCGACGTATAAGCATACTCTGCAAGAAGAATTATGTGTGTGTTTGTGTGTGTGTGTGTATATATATAGTTAGCAGTCATATGGAGGTGCAGAATTAGATCATCTCTATTTTTCAGGAATATCTGTTTTGGTATTTGTTGTTTTTAATGATGACCGAGTTTTTTTTTTTTTTTTGGAAATAATTAGGCTAAACCTCTTATATGTCTTTTGTAAGTTACCTGGGGCAATGTAGCCAAAAGAGCCAGCAACAGCAGACATAGTGTTTGGCTCTCCTTTATTGATCAATATCTTTGCAAACCCAAAGTCAGATATTTTGGCCTTAAAATCAGAATCCAACAAAATATTGCTCGATTTCACATCACGATGAAGAATCGGTGGACTGCAATCGTGATGCATATAGCAAAGGCCTTGTGCAGCTCCAATGGCAATTCTTAACCTCGCCGGCCAATCCAAAACAATGTCCCTAACAATACCCTTAACAAACAAATTAGCTTCTCTCTTTTTCCTATGTAACCATTTATCAAGACTTTGATTCTCCATATATTCGTAAACAAGAAGCTTAAAATCATCACTCGAAACGCAACACAAAAGCTTCACAATGTTAGCATGGCGAACCGAACCAAGAATTTGAATCTCGGCTTGAAATTCTTGTTCAAGTGAATCATCCTTTTTCCTATCACTACAAATTCTCTTAACGGCAACATACTGATTTTCATGACCAACGGCGATTTTAAACACTTCGCCTGAGCCACCACAGCCGATCATATTACTTTCCAACAAACCAGGCAGAATATCAACCTCATTAAAATCCAATCTCTGATATGACACAAAATCCCATTGATCCGAATTTGTATCTGTAGAGAGATTGCAGCTAAGCTTCTTTCTTCTGCAGTACTTGATCAAAATCAATGTAATCAAAATGATGAGTAAAAAAAGGGAAAACGCCAAAACTAGAATCACAGCAACAATAATTGGTGATAGTTTCTTGTTTTCTCGAAGATCGGCACGGCAACGGGAAAGATTTGGATTGTTCAAGAAACTATTTTCATAAGCCATGTTATCAAACTCGTCAGGAATCTTTCCCGTGAGCCGATTTGAGGAAAGGTTAAGAAAATTGAGCCTCAATTGTCCTAACTGAGGTGGGATATCACCTGAAAGCTGATTATACGACAAGTCCAAATAAAGAAGGTCAGGGAAAAAACCAAACGCCGTTGGAATTGGACCGGATAGTGCATTCCTGGCCAGATTCAAAGTAGCAAGCGAATTCCAAGATAATATTTCATCTGGTAATCCACCGGAAAGTGAATTTCCATCGAGTATCAAAGTGGTGAGCTGGCGAAGGGCGGTCAACCCTCTTGGGATTGACCCAGATAAATTATTGTTACTTGCCTTGAACACGACTAAACTAGCCGAAGATGAAACCTCGGCAGGAATTTCACCAGAAAACTCGTTGTTACTTATCTCCAAACGAGACAAATTTGGCGGTATTTTATTCGGAAGCCTGCCCGACAACTTGTTATCACTTAGCATAAACCTATTCATGTCACGTGCAGACCAAAGGCCTAATGGGACTTCACCTGATAAATGGTTGTCATAAAGCATCACAGTGCTTAAAGTCTGACAATTGCCAAGTGATTTTGGGATTTGGCCGGTTAAGTTGTTGCTAAAAGCAACCACAACAGTCAAAACACCGCCAGAACACAAATTTTCTGGCAAGTTTCCGATGAAATGATTTCTGGAAACTTCGAATGATTCAAGCTTTGAGTGATTGCCCATTGCAGGTGGCAATGACCCACTCAAACTATTATTGAAAACCCGGAAATGTTTCAAGCTTGGAATTAGCCCGAGTCTTTGTGGCATTTTACCAAACAGCTTATTGTCGAACAGATGCAAAACCTCCAGCTTTTCCAAGTTCTCAAAATCTTTTGGGATTTCACCAGTCAAATTGTTTGCGGATAGATCAACCTCGGCCAAATCCAACGACTCGATCGCCTGAGGAATCGAACCGGAAAACCGATTGTTATACAAATAAACCTTACTCAAGTTCTTCAACAAGAACAAGCCGCTTGGAATTGCACCTTCCATATCGTTCTGCGATAAATCCAAATGGGTCAGGCTCCATAAATTCGCGAAGCTCTCAGGTATTTCACCGATCACATTCGCTTGCGTCATCCAAATAAAATTAATTTCCCTCAATTTCCCGAACCCCGGCGGTATAGCCGCCGGCGAAAAGTTGTTATACGCCAACTGCAGAGTTTCGAGATTCAGCAGATTCGAAATCTCCGTCGGGTAACTACCATTAAAAAAATTCGAGTTGAGATTCAGAGTTTGCAGCTGCGTCAAGTTCCCGATCGCCGGAGGAATATCGCCGGTGAAGTTGTTAAAGGACAGATCAAGGTGCTGAAGTGATTTGAGCAGGTCAATATTCGCCGGAATAAACCCCACGAAGTAGTTTTGCGAGATGTCCAGATACGTGAGCTTTGAGCAGTTCAAAATGGCGGCTGGGAAGTTTCCCATGAAAGAATTGTAGCCGAGATCGAGAACTGTTAGGTTCTCGAGGGTAGAAATAGAGTCTGGGATAATGCCGCTAATGTTGTAGTCGTTGAGGTTTATTCCGGTCACTGCGCCAACGGCGGAGCATTGGATTCCCAGCCAGGCACAGTGTGATGACGTGTCGTCCCATGATTGGAGGGCCGGGGGGTCGCGCCATTCTTTTTTGAGGTTGAGTAAGGTGGCTCTCTCGGCGGGGGAGAATTGCGCATTTACGGAAAAGGGTATGGAGCAGATGAGAAGGATGAGGACGATGGGTAGCTGTGTTTCGGTTTGAAAGAAGGGCAGTATAGTCATTTGAGGTGAAGGGTGATAAGAGGAGGTGAAATTGGGAGGGAGGAGGGAGGGTCCAAATACAATTATATTTATTTATTTATTGACGCTAGGTTCTCTAACGTCAGTAACCTTTAGAGTCAAAAAATGGTTAGATGTTCTTAATCTTCTGGGAGGTATAATCGTTGAATTTGTAATATGTATTCTGAACAAAAAATGAAAAGAACCAAGTGCTGGATTGAGAAAAAGAATAATACTATTAATAGTAAAAAGTGGAGGAGTGACTAAATATGACAGACTAGTAAATATCAACGACTCCAGTTGGGTTGGCAAATAATTTTCTAGATAGTCCTCTCTTTTTCTGTTTAATTTTAAGTGTGTGGCAGTTGACAAGAGTTAACGTGTTTTCAAACATGAAAATCTTGAATTCTTATTTTCAAAAATTCCATAATATTCAAGATTACGAGTCCACAAATTCTAGGGCCGAGATGGGGATTCTTTGTAAAGAGGAAATCAGATCATGTGAAGATTTGTTTGTGACAGACAGATAACTTGGGTTGCAGATTTGCAATGTGTGATATTAAAGTATTGTTTTTTGGTTTTTGACTTTGATTTAAATTTTGTTATGGTTTTTGTTTTTTCTTGTAAAACTTGATTTATTTGTATTTGTGTGTCATATTTTATTGTAAGATAGTTAAAGAAATTTTCCTGATTTCTAATTTATTAGATAGATGAATTAAAAATATTGCCAAAAGTAAATGATAAATATACCTCCGTATTCACATGTGTCAGCTAATTCGCCTTCTCCTACACTATTTTGGCTGGAAAAGTCTAACTAGGAGGTAATTTGTAAAATCATGTTGTTTGGGTGGTAATTTGTAGAAAAAAAAAAAGCAAAGTTAGTATAGGCAAAAAAAAAACTGATTTCTTTTGAAGGTATAAAGTTTTTTCCATAAATTAAAACATACTAAATCAAGATGATTTGTTTAGTTGAAAATGTAGTGCGTTCAAGGATATTGTTGAGAAAAATGAGTCACTTGTGACTACATGAGTCATAAGTTTGGTGAGGACATCTTTTTGTCTTATACGATGACAAATCCACCACGCGAATCAATTGGTAAACCATTATAAGCTCGTACTATTATGGGTTGAACAATATGTGCTGACTTAAGGTGTCTTTTGAACCCTTTTCTATGGAAGAACCATTGAAAACCAAAAAATTATAACTCGATCAAGGTGCCATTTAGACTGTTTCTCCGGAAGAACGTTTGAAAACCCAAGTTTGATTTATTAGTCACAAATTAAATTTCCTTTTAGTGTGAAAATAAATCTTGGGACATCTCAAATGCAGTAAAATAAATATCGTTGATTTAACACTTGATTGAAAAATATATAATATTGTTTAAATAAAAGAATTGGTCCGACTTGAAAATATTGTTCTAAATTATTAATACGCTAGATATATAAGAATATATTTTCAAAAAAACTATGTAGGTCCCATCTCACAAAGGCTTAAATTGTTGTTTTCTTAATAATATTACAATGATATAATCTATAAAGTGAAAAACAACTTGATTGGGATTTGTTATATAGCTGAAGGTAAATAAAATATTCAATGTCCTAGTTGCTTTGGAAGTTCTTTACAAAACTGGGTTTGTTAGTAGAACCACCGTTCTCAATTTTACCAGTGGAGCTATCAATATATCCTCATGGTAGACATCCCTATCAATATATCCTCGCTAGTAAACATCTTATTCTTATGGGATTGTGTTATTTTCTTTTAAGCAAACATCTTATTCTTATGGGATTGTGTTATTTTCTTTTAAGCAGTTTAAGTGTTTGGTAAGTTCTATTGCTATTGGTAAGATTTTTTTTTATTGGATTTTACATCCTTTTATTTTAATTATTATATAATGATTTCACTAGTGCAGAAACTGCATATCAAGAAAATTAATTCTGCCTATTCAGAGCGTCTTTCTATATCTTATATAGTGACATAGTTTTAGAAAATCTGTACTTTACAAAACGCTTTTTTTTACCCTTCTGAATTGACAGACTTTCTAGAAGGGTAAAAAAAAAGCGTTTTAGAAAATAAATTTTATGTTCTAAAACGGTTACATCCCATGTTGATCCACCACTTTCCATAACGTCTTTTCTAAAATACCGTTTTGGTATGTGACACTTTCCAAAACGGTATTTTCAAATAGACCTTCTGGAAAGTATAACATTCTAGAACGGATTTTCAAAAATCCGTTCTGAAAAATCTATTTTCTAGAATGGGTTTACAAAAGTTACCTTCTAGAAAGTTTTGAAAAAAAAAAGAAATGAAAGCAAGAATACACCAAAATCACTAATAATAAATATTGTGATTATATTAATTATATCACAAAAAATACACCAAAATTTAATAAAATTTAAGACACACCAAACTAAAACTAAAACCATGTTTAGGAATGTACAAGAATATAAAATGATGTTGAAATACCGATATGAGTTCAAAAAATATAGCTATCAACGGCTTACAACAGGGAAAAGCATTCCAACCAGATGATGCGATTTGTTTGAAACTGAGAGCAGCAGTGTCTGGGATGGTAACTGTATAACTGCACACTAGACAAATATACCCAAATGAAACCTATGAGAATTACTGCTAAAAATAACTTTTTTCACAATTACGAGTTCATCAAATGATAGTATTTAACAAGACTTACAAGCTTTTTGTCCTGTAGCTGTCCAAGAAAGCCGTGCTGATTCAATGCTAGAAAAACTAGAAAATCAGCCTTTCCAGCGTATATCCTATCACAATACATAAACTTTTCAAATTCCAACATAAGTATACACATAAAAAGTAAAAGAAAAAAAGAATCTTTCTTAATATTACCTTTTATTCATGTGATCCCTGGATATCAGGCGAATGATCAGGAGAATTTTGCTTAATATTACCTTTTATTCATGTATTCCCTTTACTTTAACTGTTTAAGTAAATGGAAAACAAAAAAACTTGAAAAAACAAAGACGATAATTTTAAAGAAATATTAACAATATATGGTTCTAGAAACCCATAGAAACTATGCAAAAAAAAGTGGTATCGCTAAGTAAAGAGTATCAGCTGAAGCAAACTTACGTCGCAGAAGCTGAGGCATTCATGTATCCCTGTAACGAACACACAAAATTAAAAGCAAAAGTAAATGAGTCAAATAAGAATATGCATGCTAAGAGGCTAATTACCAGAAATAACATGAATAGAATGTCATGCGGAAAGTTGACATGATTATTGCAGAAGCAACTTATTTAAATTAGTATTAATTTTCTTACTGACTTATTTCAAAGAGAAAAAAAAATTGAGGTTTGATAAAATGCAGAGAAATTTCAGAATCACAGAAACACCTCTGAGGCTTGAGGTACTTGAATAAAATCTGGAGAAATTTTAAAATTACAAAAACCCCACCTAAGGTATGAGTTTGTCTTCAATTCAAGAGGGTAACCGTTATATTTCTATAAATGAAACAGAGTTTATTCTTTTGCTTATTAAGGGGGAAAATGTAAGATGTTTAATCAATCTAGGTGGTGTTTTTGTAATATTGAAATACTCCGGGTTGTTTTTAGTAAATGCCCCAAACTTTATTTTTATTTTATTTAATATTTTGTTGTATGCCCCAAACCCGATGGTTTGAAAACTTTTTTATTTTTGGGCTCGATTCTTCATTTAAGTGGTCAGATTGGCACTTACGGGAGGTCCACCACCACATAACTCAACGACTCCTCTTCCGACCAAATTACCCAGAAATGTATGATATAAGAAATAAAAGAATGAGAAGATTATCATATATGATATAATAGTAAATTTTAGAAAGTTTTTGAATGATCGATCACGGGCATTATAATTTTTCGTTAAACAGAAAAAGGAAAAAAAATAGTATTGCTTTTGTATATATAGAATATGATTTGGATTTCATTGTACATGACATTTTATGTAACATTCCTTATCATGAGCACAGAAAACTAAACTTGGTGTACATAAAACTAAACGTGCATCAAGTCTTTAACTATTCATTTGAGAACAAAAGGCTTATATAAGGCTAAAGAGCGGTTGATTTTGGACACACAAATATATAAGGCAGCAACGAAAGATTTGTAAGTTTTGGAAAATGCATTAATATAACATTACAATTGTGAAGTGATCTTTCGAAGGTTATAAATAATAAAACACTCGTAATATCTTCGTCAAAATTCAGAAAGCTACTGAGATTTAAAACAACACGATTCTGTATAAAAGATAAAGATAATAATTAAAGCTCATGATGGGATGGATATAAAAATATATTTTCACCTGGGAGAGTCCGATAATATATTTTCAGACAAAGCTATAAATACCTTCTTACAAGCGATGGCTGTCTACATTAAATAAACACAAAAAATTATGTTAGTTGTTATATTTCTGTTTATTGAGATGCATAAATTGGCCGTCAAAAAATTCACGAAGAATCGATGAACCTGTGTTAGAAAGGGCATTGTCCATGAATCCCAAGCACCATTTCCAGTTTCACTGAAGAGAAACAGAAACAAAACATCATGATAAGACCAAAAACACTTTTATTTTTCTTTTAATGATGATAAAAAAAGACGTGTTAGACCATAATAAGTAAAAAGAATAAGTTTTTTCACATTTCTACTCATATACTCGACTCAACCATTTTTGGCGAAGCTGTTACAAGAAACATCAACAACCCATTTGCTGGAATTACAAATCAAGTCTTCAAACCCCCACAATACTCAGTGGCCTGATTAAATTCACTAAAAGTACTAATCGATAAGCAAATATCTTGACATGTGAAAGGGTTTACATGCACATATTATATCCATTTCCGATACAATAGATATGAAAATATATAAAATATCACCAACACTTGCAACCATGTGACAAAACAACTTCACCATAGTATCACACATTAAATTGCAATTTCAAGCAAAAAAACATCAAAATACATGACACGAAATCTGAGATTCAGCATACCTAACAGTCCACCTACACCACTCGTCCATAAACAGAAGAAAGTTACTCAGTAACCAATCTCGCTCGGATCGCTAATGTACTTAGCTATCTGGTCGAGCTTCACACTGAACAACTCATGCGAATCCGCATCCCTAACAATACTCGTCTCATTCTTCGAATCCCTCTCCACCAAACTCCCATGCACACCCTTGTGCCTACCGTATGACCGCCCGTTGTCAAGCGTCAAATTAAATATTTATTTTTCCTCAGCTTCTCTTTACGAACTAGTAGTAGCGATAAGTAAGGGTCGATCCCACGAGGAGTGTGGTTAGATTTTGATGATTCGTATTTTATTTAAATAAATGATTGGGGTACGGAACTATGAATTAATTCAACTTAATAAAATAAACAAGCAATTAAACTAGCAAGAGAACAATTAACGAAGAATTCAATAATAATAAAGTCCTAGTTCTAGTTCAGTTTCCACCCTCGATTCACTCATTTAACCAACCACAACTTCGTAATCCATTCATCACATGCGATTAAAAACCCTAAGTAGCAATAAGCTCTGCTACTCGAATTTACCCTTACTGTGTACTCAATTAAAATAAGCTCTTTAATTGAATCTAATTATTGAATAACCTAGAATAAGCCCTCTAGGTTCAACCCAACAACAACATTAATGATTAGTCAAATAGATTAATCTAGGTAACAAACGCATAAGATCGGTTCATTCAACATATGTTGTGTTGTCCCTAACGATTTACAATCATTAGTTGCTTCAGAGAAATAGTAATTACAACAATTACACGTGAAGCAATCCTATTTCTAGCAATAAATAACCAATCCCTAATCTAGGTGATCAAGCCAAATTAATAATTAAGCAATCATAAGTTGAAAATAGAACAACACAAACAATCGCATATGACGAACGAAAAATAATATTGCATAAATCAATTAAACATAGTTTCACGAGTGTTTCAACATCCCTAGAACTAGATAATAGGTTTACTCACTCATGGAGTTAAGAAAATAAAAGAAAAGGTTCAGAAAAACAAACATAATCCTTGATAAAATAGGAGAGACGATGTGTTAAACTTGAATCTTGCGTCTTGGGACGTCAATCTTCAAGTTCCCTTGCGTATGGATGATTTGGGACGAGTTGGAACCTCTCTGGACCTCCTTAGAACCCTAGGATATGTTATATTATGCCCCTGGGACAAAATAGGGTCGGGGTTTATATAGAACTCCCTTTTCTTGCCGCCCAAGATACATCCTAAAATAATTCCGCCGAGTCGGCGTCGACGGAGCGTCGACTGACGCGAACCAGCCCTCGGCATCGACGCGAATCACCGGCCTGCGTTGTCCAGCGTGCGTCGACATCGACGCTTCAGAGCATGAGCGTCGACGTAGCGTCGACTCGTGGGCGTCGACATCGACGCTTCAGAACATGAGCATCGACGTAGCGTCGACTCGTGGGCATCGACATCGACGCTTCAGAACATGAGCGTCGACATAGCGTCGACTGACGCAAGCCAGCCTTCGGCGTCATACCGCACATCGCGTCGACTGACGCGGTCCATCCTGGGCATCGACGCACCATTCTGAATCTTGAGTTTTCTCTCCTCGATTCGTCAATCCTCATTTCTCTACTTCCTTGAGAGACATCCTTCGATAAATATAGCACCAAATACTGCAAAATAGAGAAGAAATATACGATTGGTGCTTGATTGCCCATAATAACAATTATACGAGAAATAAGCATATATGATAATATTAAGCACATAAAATCACCGAAATTAAACCGTCAATTAGCGTGTAACTTCTCGTTTGTCAAATCCCCCAGACTTAAACCTTGCTTGTCCTCAAGCGAATGCAAAACAAGAACAAGCACATCATAATATCATGGGGAAAGAGTAGGAAAAGAAATCACCCGGGGAAATGTCAAGGGTTTTGGTCCTATTGAACATGATGCTCGGTCCTTTGAAAAGTGGCCCACACATCCAAAAAAAGACATCGCCTCCCACGCTGAAAAAAAAAAAAGAAAAATAGAAAAGAAAATAAGTAAACGTTGGGTTGCCTCCCAACAAGCGCTTTTGGTTAAAGTCGTTGGCTCGACTTATTCCCAAGATTACGTCATAGGCGGTGCTTCCAACTCCATTCGTTCCTCATCAACAGAGCGAAACCCTTCATAATACGGTTTGAGTTGGTGTCCATTCACCTTGAACGTCTTGTTCGTCTTTGGGTTAAAAATCTCCACTGCACCATGCGGGAATACGTGGGCGACAGCAAACGGTCCAACCCACCTTGAACGCAACTTACCGGGAAATAGCTTAAGGCGAGAATGAAAAAGTAGCACTTTCTCGCCCACTACGAATTCCTTCCTTGAAATCTTCAAGTCATGAAACGCTTTCGTCTTCTCTTTATAGATTAGCGAGTTTTCAAATGCTTCGTTCCGGATTTCCTCCAATTCTCGTAGTTGCAACTTCCTTAGTGCCCCAGCTCCATCAAAATCAAAGTTGCATTGCTGCACGGCCCAAAACGACTTGTGTTGGAGCTCCACCGGCAAATGACATGGCTTCCCAAAAATGAGGCGATACGGCGACATCCCAATTGGTGTTTTAAATGTYGTCYRATACGCCCACARTGCATCCTTCAGCTTGATGCTCCAATCCTTACGGTTTGCTCTGACGGTCTTTTCCAAGATGGACTTGATTTCTCGGTTTGAAGTTTCGGCTTGTCCATTTGTTTGAGGATGATAGGCCGTAGAAAGCCTATGWGCAACACCATACYTTCGGAGCAATGCCTCCACCGTTTTGTTGCAAAAGTGGGTGCCACGATCGCTTATCATAGCTCGAGGGATCCCGAACCTTGAGAAGATCCGAGATTTAATGAAATGTGCAACAACCTTCGAGTCATTAGTTGAGGTGGCTTTCGCTTCCACCCACTTGGAGACATAATCCACCGCAAGCAAAATATAAACATTCTTGAAAGAATTAGGAAAGGGGCCCATAAAGTCGATGCCCCAGACATCAAAAATTTCACAAACCATTATGGGCACTTGGGGCATTTGACTTCTCCGTGAAAGGTTCCCCGTGCGTTGACAATTATTACATGCCCTACAAAATTCATACGCATCTCGAAATAGGGATGGCCAATAAAAGCCACTGTCAAGTACCTTATGCGTAGTTCTCTTCGATCCAAAGTGTCCTCCACATGCATGAGAATGGCAAAATGAAAGAATAGCGTGGAACTCCGATTCGGGGACGCACCTTCGAATGACTTGATCAGCACAATGCTTCCAAAGGTATGGGTCGTCCCACACATAATATTTCGCATCACTCCTTAACTTGTCCCTCCTTGCTTTCGTTAGCCCTGTTGGAAACACACGAGCAACAAGAAAATTTACCAAGTCAGCATACCATGGATCCACGTGTTCAACCGCAAGTAGTTGCTCGTCCGGAAATCTCTCATCAAGTTGTAGCTCGTTCCCCTCATGCACTAACCTACTAAGGTGGTCGGCCATGGTGTTCTCGGCTCCCTTTTTGTCCTTGATCTCCAAATCGAATTCTTGGAGTAGTAAAATCCACCGTATGAGTCGTGGCTTTGTCTCCTTCTTTGTAAGTAGATGTCGTAGGGCCGCGTGATCACTAAAAATCACCACCTTTGATCCAATGATGTATGAACGGAACTTCTCGAGGGCAAACACAACAGCTAGAAGCTCCTTCTTTGTGGTAGTATAATTTTCTTGGGCAGGGTTCAAGGTCCTCGAAGCATAATAGATCACATGGGTAGCTTTATCGACCCTCTGCCCTAGCACGGCTCCCACAGCATAGTCGCTCGCATCGCACATGATCTCAAAAGGTAGGTCCCACCTCGGTGCTTGGATAACTGGAGAAGTGGTCAGCCGTTCCTTCAGTGTGTCAAAAGCCTTCTTGCAGTTGTCATCGACCTCAAATTCCACATCTTTTTGCAAGAGCCTACAAAGTGGCGAAGCGATCTTCGAAAAGTCCTTGATAAATCTCCTATAAAATCCTGCATGGCCAAGAAAATAATGAACTTCCCACACGTTGGCGGGGTAAGGCAACGCAGCTATGGTATCAATCTTAGATTTATCGACTTCTATTCCTTTAAACGAAACAATGTGTCCTAGAACTATACCTTGTTCCACCATAAAATGACATTTTTCCCAATTCAACACAAGGTTAGTGTCGACACAACGTTTTAAAATCAAAGATAAGTTTTCAAGACATACCTCGAAAGAATTTCCATAAACGCTAAAGTCATCCATAAAGACCTATATAATCTCGCCAACGTATTCCGAAAAGATACTTACCATACATCGTTGGAATGTGGTCGGTGAATTGCATAGTCCAAATGGCATGTGGCGATAGGCAAACATGCCGAAGGGGCACGTGAAGGTAGTCTTCTCTTGATCCTCGGGTGCTATAGGAATTTGAAAATATCCCGAGTAGCCATCCAAAAAACAGTAGTATGAGTGGCCCGCCAACCTCTCAATCATTTGATCAAGAAATGGAAGAGGAAAATGGTCCTTGCGAGTCATGGCGTTTAGCTTACGATAATCAATACAAACTCGCCAACCCGTTTGCACCCTTGTTGGAACCAATTCGCCTTCTTGATTTTCGACCACCGTTACCCCCGACTTTTTCGGGACGACTTGAGTCGGACTCACCCACCGACTGTCAGAAATGGGGTAAATCACCCCAACATCAAGCAGTTTTAGAATCTCCTTCTTTACCACTTCCATCATTGGTGGATTCAGTCGTCTTTGAGGTTCCCTAGATGGTACAACATTCTCTTCGAGTAAAATTCGGTGCACACACATGGAAGGACTTATTCCTCGCAAATCCGCTATGGTCCACCCGATTACTTGCTTGTTATCCTGGAGTACTTGTCGCAGTGATGCCTCCTTGTGGTTGTCCAAGCGAGATGAAATGATCACAGGCAGTGTTTTGTTATCGCCCAAGAAAATATACTTTAAGTGCTCCGGTAGGGCTTTGAGTTCGAGCTCCGGTGCCTTGACTATGGATGGAACGACTTTCTCGTGTGAGTTAGGAAGTTTGATGAAATTCACGTCCTCTTCTCTCGGTTTCACATTAAGTGCGCGCAAGGCCGACATTGTCTCTCGTATGTCGTCCTCCCAAGTTGGTTCAGTTAGAGGGTAACTCAAAAGCAACGAGTCCTCCCCCAAACTTCGTGTGATCGTCGTCTCGAGCTTATCTTGTTCATGCATTTCGAGAAACTCCTGCGCTAGAGAGTCAAAACAATCAAGTGCAAAAACAGAGTTATCGCAGTCAGGAAATCTCATAGCATCAAAAATATTGAATTGACAAATGTGACCGTCAAATTCCATTGTTAGGGTGACTCGAGTGACATCGATCTTTGTCTGAGCAGTGTTCAAGAATGGTCGCCCCAACAAGATAGGTGGCGATTTTGATGCAGACTCATTCATGCTCAACACATAGAAATCGGCTGGAAAAATCAACTCATCCACCTTTACGAGGACATCTTCAATAACACCATCAGGGTAGGCAGTGCTTCGGTCGGCAAGTTGGATTACCACCCCAGTTTTCTTCAATGGCCCAACTTTCAAACAGTCA
>BMAC01000527.1:245505-264867 GCA_014905375.1 Phtheirospermum japonicum | reverse complement strand
GGGGAGAAACAACGGGGTCATTAAAATTATTAGAAGGTTTAGGGTTACCCTTTTCAGCATGTTTTGGCTCCGTGTTTTCTTCCTCCGTTTTGTCTTCATTGTTCGGCTCTAGCACTGGGTTGGTCGGTCCTTCCACCTTCTTGCCACTTCGTGTTGTTATGGCGCTCACATTCCTCGGATTTACCTCGGTTTGAGGTGGCAGTCGGCCGCTGCCTTGCGCTTCCAATTGCGTTATGTGCACAGCCATTTGACTCATTTGCATCTCCAAGTTTTTTATGGATGCTTTGGTCTCTTGTTGAAATTTGGCGGTATTTTGTTGAAATTGAGCGGAACTTGTTGCCATTAATTTCACCATCTCTGCCAGTGATGATGATGAGTTTTCCCCTTGTTGTCGAGTTTGGTATTGGTTAGGAAAGTTTTGCCCTCTTTGTTGAGCTTGAGAGGGTCCTTGATCTTGATTTCTAGGTATATTTCCTTGCTGTATATTTCCTTGCTGATCCCTCCATCTAAAACCAGGGTGGTCGCCCCATCTCGGATTGAAGGTGTTGGGGTACGAATCGTACTTTCTCCCTTGCCCATTCCCGGTACCTGACGCATTCATGTGTGCCTCTCGTGCTGAGTAAAAGTGTGGGCATTCATCAGTAACGTGCTCCAAAGTTTCGCAAAAACCGCATGGTCGAATCTTTGGAGCTCCTCCCGCACTTATCATGGCCTTCAATTCAATTAAATGGGCCTGCAATGAATCATTACTCATCTCGTTTACCGATTTCAATGAAGGATCTCGGTTGCCGAATTGTTGGGAATTGGCCGCCATGTTTGATATTAGTTCCTTTGTTGCCGTCGGTGTCTTGTCCATCAAGGTGCCTCCACTAGCAGCATCAATCATGTTTCGATCAGTGAGACTCAATCCCTCATTRAAGTATTGGATCAAAAGTTTCTCGCCCATTTGGTGTTGAGGGCAACTCGCAACAAGCCTCTTGAATCGTTCCCAGTACTCATGCAACGTTTCTCCTTGTGCATGCCTAGCCGAACAAATGTCTTTTCGAAGATTTGCCACTCGTGATGCGGGAAAGTACCTCTGCAAGAATGTTTTCTCCATAGCCCCCCACGTAGTGATGGACCCCGAAGGTAAGTAGTAATGCCAATCTTTGGCTAGGTCTTTTAATGAAAAGGGGAATGCCCTTAGCTTGATTTGCTCGTCCGTGACTCCAGCGGGTTTCATGCTTGTGCATATGACATGGAACTCTTTCAAGTGTTTGTGCGGATCATCTCTAGTGAGTCCATGGAATAAAGGTAGGTGATGGATTAATCCGGACCGTAGCTCAAATGTAGCATCGTTCACCGTTGGAAAGGTAATGCACAATGGTTGTTGAGGAAGGTCGGGATTTGCCAACTCCTTCAACGTTCATTCCGCTTGAGCAGCCATCGTCTCGCTTTCTCGTTCTTTGCTCTCGCTCGAAGAATCCTAGGATATGTAATTGGGTAATACCTGCTCCCAATTTGAAACCTCCTTCTTCTTCTTTAACTCACGAGCTCTCTTGTTGATTTCCGGATAATAATGTAAATTCTTCTTCCCGGACGATCTCAAGTTCATTCACCTGAGAAAACACTCAACAAGAGTTCAACTCGTTTAAACAAAATTAAAAATAAAATAAATTACTAAAATACTAAAAATCACAATTTTAACGCGTCACTCCCCGGCAACGGCGCCAAAATTTGACCGCCCGTCGTCAAGCGTCAAATTAAATATTTATTTTTCCTCAACTTCTCTCTACCAACTAGTAGTAGCGATAAGTAAGGGTCGATCCCACGAGGAGTGTGGTTAGATTGTGATGATTCGTATTTTATTTAAATAAATGATTGGGGTACGGAACTATGAATTAATTCAACTTAATAAAATAAACAAGCAATTAAACTAGCAAGAGAACAATTAACGAAGAATTCAATAATAATAAAGGCCTAGTTCTAGTTCAGTTTCCACCCTCGATTCACTCATTTAACCAACCACAACTTCGTAATCCATTCATCACATGCGATTAAAAACCCTAAGTAGCAATAAGCTCTGCTACTCGAATTTACCCTTACTGTGTACTCAATTAAAATAAGCTCTTTAATTGAATCTAATTATTGAATAACCTAGAATAAGCCCTTTAGGTTCAACCCAACAATAACATTAATAATTAGGCAAATAGATTAATCTAGGTAACAAACGCATAAGCTCGGTTCATTCAACCTATGTTGTGTTGTCCCTAACGATTTACAATCATTAGTTGCTTCAGAGAAATAGTAATTACGACAATTACACGGGAAGCAATCCTATTTCTAGCAATAGATAACCAATCCCTAATCTAGGTGATCAAGCCAAATTAAGAATTAAGCAATCATAAGTTGAAAATAGAACAACACAAACAATCGCATATGACGAACGAAAAACAATATTGCATAAATCAATTAAACATAATTTCACGAGGGTTTCAACATCCCTAGAACTAGATAATAGGTTTACTCACTTATGGAGTTAAGAAAATAAAAGAAAAGGTTCAGATAAACAAACATAATCCTTGATAAAATAGGAGAGACGATGTGTTAAACTTGAATCTTGCATCTTGAGATGTCAATCTTCAAGTTCCCTTGCGTATGGATGATTTGGGATGAGTTGGAACCTCTCTGGACCTCCTTAGAACCCTAGGATATGTTATATTATGCCCCTGGGACGAAATAGGGTCGGGGTTTATATAGAACTCCCTTTTCTTTCCGCCCAAGATACATCCTAAAATAATTCCGCCGAGTCGGCGTCGACGGAGCGTCGACTGACGCGAACCAGCCCTCGGCGTCAACGCGAATCACCCGCCTGCGTCGTCCAGCGTGCGTCGACATCGACGCTTCAGAGCATGAGCTTCGACGTAGTGTCGACTCGTGGGCGGCGACATCGACGCTTCAGAACATGAGCGTCGACGTAGCGTCGACTCGTGGGCGTCGACATCGACGCTTCAGAACATGAGCATCGACATAGCGTCGACTGACGCAAGCTAGCCTTCGGCGTCATACCGCACATCGCGTCAACTGACGTGGTCCATCCTGGGCATCGACGCGTCATCGACGCACCATTCTGAATCTTGAGTTTTCTCTCCTCGATTCGTCAATCCTCGTTTCTCTACTTCCTTGAGAGACATCCTTCGATAAATATAGCACCAAATACTGTAAAATAGAGAAGAAATATACGATTGGTGCTTGATTGCTCATAATAACAATTATACGAGAAATAAGCATATATGATAATATTAAGCACATAAAATCACCGGAATTAAACCGTCAATTAACGTGTAATTTCCCGTTTGTCACCGTACAATATTTGCAGATTACAATTACTTACAGTCATAAATAAAACATAAGGAACAGCAATGCAGAGAAAATCAACTGTCAGAGCTGCAACGTAGGCTTTCAAGTTCTTTCCATTGCTAGAAGCATTATCATCTCTCTTAACATAACCTGGAAATAAAATAAAAATAGAAACCACAACTAAAAACTGATTTTTTGCAAAAAAAAAAAGAAGAAGAAGAAGAAAAACACTATTACGAACTAAACAAACAAACATGATCCAGAAATCTGAATCTAAAAGGAGTCTAACAATACATTACCATAATTACTCAAATTGAACCCGAAGCGATGTCTTATTAGATATCTGGCAAGACAGGCAGAAAATAAGATCAAATTTAAAGACATTAACATGAAAAAGGTCATAAATCAGTACTCACCAAGAAATTTGTGATTAGAAATAAGATTTCGAGCCTTGAAGACCCAGTCAAGTTGCTCACAAATCTGAAACAAAAACAAAAACAAAAAAATAAAAAATTGATCTCTCGATGACATCACTTAAGCATCAAATAACTAAGAATTGTAAAATGAATCGAATCAAAGTGTATATTTTCCACTGTGCTTACTATTCCTCCATAGCTAATGCATTAGGGTCTGCTGCTCTTTTTTCTACAGTGTTGGCAATCATGCCTGGCGTTGGATGATCCTCTGCCAGTGATTGGCTTCAGAATCGGCGGCAGAGGTCTTCCTAACAAGGGCGTGAATGGCGTGAGATCTGTAGGCGTACTGAATCTTAACGGCAGCGGAGGATTCTCGAGATTGGGGGAGGGGAACATTATCGAGATGGTTTCCGACGGTGGCAATTTGATGGGGATTTCAGTGACTTTGGGGTCGGGCATAGTGGCAGAGCAGTCATTACAGTGAGTGTATATGACTGTGGTGGTGGCGGTGGAAGAGGAAATCGAGATCTACCAACAGAGAGGATGAGAATTGGAAAGGGTGAGAAGGAAATTTAATTAATTTTATAAATATCCTTTAATTCGTAAAGACTTTCGAGAACGGTATTCTGTCCTACCGTTCTGTATCGGCTAGTAAATCCAGAACGGTATTAACAATACCGTTCTGGAAAGGAAAAATATGGGCGGCGAATAAAATTCCATTTACGCGGATTTAATTGGAAAAGACTTTTGAGAACGGTTTTAATAATCTGGATTGACGTACATTCTAGAATGGTTTTAAAATACCGTTCTGGAATGTACACTTTTCAGAACGGTTTTACAATACCGTTCTGGATCGACTCATAATCCAGAACGGTTTTTCAATTACCGTTCTGGAATGTATACTTTTCAGAATGGTATTGTAAAACCGTTCTGGAAAATTATCTATCCAGAATGGTAATTTCAAATACCGTTCTAGAAAGTTTAATGCAGAACAGTATTTTAAATACCCATCTGGATGCACCAGGATGTTCTGTTCTAGAATGCAGTTTCTGCACTAGTGTTCACCCACGTTTTCTATTATTAATTTATTATTTTGCAAGATTTATAATTCCAAAATCAACTAGTGCGCGCACACACGCACGCACATATATATAAACAACATTCTTTTAAGATCAGATTAACGGGTCTGATCCATTAAGTCGAATAAAACCCAAATGTATATCATACTTCTCCTACTTCGGTCTCACCTCAAAATTTCATTTCAAACTTCTTTGTTCTTTCTCTGTGTATGCCGCGTCGTGTTGATTGCCTCTTCTCATTCTACCTCTACATCACACCATCAACATTATCTTCGCTTCCAAATCTTACCTCAATTAGATAGAAAATATACTTCCCGTAGCTTGTTACGGGTTCGTCTCTCTCTCTCTCTCAATATCACGCCTCAGGGAAGCCACCACCATCATATTCGCCGCATAAAACTACCAGCATTGTAGAGATTACAGCACCACATAAATACCTTATTTAGCTAATTGTTGAAAATTGATTTATTTTGACCTAATTATAAAATATCAGATTAGTATTCTTTGTTTAGGGACTAATTAACATATTTCATAACAATTTGTTTGTTTTGTTGTTGTTGTTCTCATAGTTTGGCTAATTGTGCAACTACCAATGGAGATTGAAGGTGAGATTGGCGACTTGAAAGAACACCTTGATGAAAAATCAAACAAAGACGAAGGTAATATAGTAATTTTTTGGAGCTATGATGTATTGGTCTTCTGAATGTATGGTATTTATATTTTTATTGTTGTATGATATTGGGAATCTCACAGTAAAGCACCACCGGGCCCGTCTTTGTTAAACTATGAGTGTTATTCAATAATGTGTTGGTTTTGGAGTTGTGGTGCATTGGTCTTACAACTGCATAGTATTGTGTTTTGCCACTGTATGATGTCAGGACTTTCACAATAAAGTGTCATAGGGCCCATCTTAAACTGTGTGAGATTATTCAAAAATGTATTGGTTTTATCACTGCATGATATTTGTTTTTTGTTATTGTATGATGTCAAAACTTTCACAGTAAAATATCATCACGCTCGTCTTAAACTGTGAATGATTATTAATGTATTGGCTTTGGAGTGTACTGCATAGTATTTGGTTTTCGTTGTTGTATGATGTTTGAACTTTCACAATAAAGTGTCATCGGGCTCATCTTAAATTATGTGTGATTATTCGATAATGTGTTGGTTTTAGAGAATTAATGCATTGACCTTTTAACTGCATGGTGTTTGTTTTGGGGTTTTATATTGTTATTAAATTCAGTGGTCATGATAATTCGTGATTCTAGTGATGAAGAAGATGGAGGTAACATTGATATCTTTACAAAAAAAATAGTATTTTACCGAGGAGAAAACATATGGAAGTAATGCCCTCTAAATTTCCAAGGGTACTGTCGATGACAAATATTACCGAGGGAATTACCAAAGGTCAATACCTCTGGTAAAGCTCCCTTCGATAAATCTTTCGGAAATAC
The DNA here is from genome assembly GCA_014905375.1 of Phtheirospermum japonicum. Lineage (NCBI taxonomy): Eukaryota > Viridiplantae > Streptophyta > Magnoliopsida > Lamiales > Orobanchaceae > Phtheirospermum > Phtheirospermum japonicum. The sequence goes on along the minus strand of BMAC01000527.1, from coordinate 258,579 downwards.
GGCGCCAATGTTTGCCACCATTATTACAGAAGGTAATACCGAAGGCTTTCCGATGGAAAATCTACCGAGTGAAATTACCCCTCGGAAAAACCAAGGTGAGTATTACCCAATCCAAGGGGAAATATTTCTCCTCGGACTTTTCCGAGGGGGTTTTACTCCCCTCGTTTTTTTAATTAAAAAAAATAAAAATGATAGAATTGCGTAAAATTAAATCATATCCTATCATTTTAGTCACGTGGGATAATTTTGACCCAAGTTTTACTAAAAGAATATCACCGAGCATGTACGTATTTATAGGTATCGTGTAATTCGATCAACATTATCCACGATATGATCAATCGACTTGTTCCATTAGGAACGCAATGTAACGAAGCGTCGTAGTTTGTGAAGATACCACAAGGTGTGTTTAGTTGTTTTATGACCATGAGAATTATTAATTGATCGATAAATACGCTTTTTATTTTTTTTTAAATTAAAAAAAATGAGGGGAGTAAATTCTCCTCGGAAAACTTGAGGGGAAATAGTTCCCCTCAGGTTTTTCTAAGGGGATTTTACTCCCCTCGGTCTTAGACCTAAAAATAGCAGTGGGACACCCCCCCACTGCTTTCATCCGACAACACATAAACAAAAAAAGAACTCAGCCATCTTCTTCTCCAGCCACCGATCCTTTATGAAGTCGCCTGCTCCCTCGCCGTCTTCGCCGTCTCTTCTCCATCCATCGCCTTTGCCGCCGTTGTGTTGGTGATGATGGTTTTGAGATGTCGTGGTAATCGGCATGTGGATGTTGTGTTTAAGATATATATTATGGTTTGTTGAAATTGTATACATGTTGTGATTGATTGGCTGATGTATACGTCGGTGCTAACATGGTTTACGGCGTCGGCCGGGAGGTTTCGTCCTCGAACAGCGGAGTTTAAAATTATTTGGATCCACAATATAATCTTTCTGTCACACTCGCACACTATACCTTAGACTCATTTGGGATTTAATATCGAATTAAAAGTTTGATAATAAATCCCAAATTGTCCACTTATTTGGACAGTTCGACTCATTTGGGATTTAATATCGAATTGAAAGTTTGATAATAAATCCAAAATTGTCCACTTATTTGGACAGTTTGAGAACGTGATTGTAATATGGCTTATCTTATGTGTATGTTTTTTTGTTTATTATAATATTTTGGTTCCATTAACTCTCTTTTATTCTCGGGTGCACTGCAATATATGTGTACTTACAGAACTGAAGGGAGATGCTGCCAAGATTTTTAGTCAATGAGATTCACTATATTAAGACGTTGTATTACTGAAGAATCACGTTTTCGAATGGGATAGGCCCTTACCAATAATTCAATTCATTTTCTAGCCACCCTCATGCTGCCCATTTCTCAATAAATCAATATAACAACGTATAATGATAGGATGAGTTATTGTAGTTGGATGTAAAAACGAATCATCAATGGCCTCTAATCCCCACAATTTGTGGATGGAGTCGAGAGTTTTATTGAATCTTCTCAAGCACATTCCACACATAAGGACGAACATTGGTTGAAGTGTCCTTGTAGTCTTAGTAGATGTAGGAATTATAAGTTTCTCGACATCAATGAGATTAAGTATCACCTGGTCAGACACGGATTCGAGCCAAATTACTATATATGGATTTACCACAAAGAAAGCTAGCCGCCACCTCCTGACGCCATCATAATTTTCACGTTGGAGGACCCTTTTACATCACTCCTGAAGAATCATTAAACGCGTACATTAATATGGTTCAAGATGCAGCTGGTCCTAATTTTGACATGGTTGCCGATATGGAAGAGTTGCCGAACTCTGAGGCCCGAGAATTGTATGACATGTTAGAGCTGGGAATTAGCCATTCTATCTGGGGTGTGAGGGCATACTCAGTTGTCATTATTTTTTCGTCTCATAAATTTGAAGTCAGAGAACTACATGTCTCAGAAATGTTATGATCAATTGAATGAATTAATCAAAGAGATTGTACCAAAAGAAAATATCGTACCCAATAACTTCTACAACAGTAAGAAGTTTCTAATGGGTATGAGCTTACCAGTCAAGAAGATAGATTGTTGCAAGAATAATTGTATGATCTAGTGGAGAGATAATTATGATTTTACCAACTGCAATTTTTTGCAATGAACCTCGGTTTAAACCCATTTCTCAAGGCAAAACAAAATGACAGAAGGGTCATGTTGCGTATCAGAAGATGTACTATTTTCCATTAACTCCTCGCCTTCAAAGATTGTATGCATCAAAGGCTACAACAAAAGATATGAGGTGGCATGCTGAACACGTGGTTGAAGATGCACCACCCATTCGACTTAGAAACTTGAGAATATTTCAACCAAACTCATCCGAATCTCACAGGTGAAATTTGAAACATGAGATTGGGTCTTTATGAATATGATTTTCAACCATTTGGAAGTTTTGGCACATAATATTCATTGTGGACTTTCATAGTTACACCCTACAACTTGACTCTGTGGATGTGCATGAAAGAGTAGTTCATGTTCCTCAATATTCATGTGTTTCTACAACCTCTAATCGCCAAGTTGAATTAGTTGTGAATGGTTGGGGCTCCCTCATATGATATATCTAAAAAAATAAAATTTTCAATTACGAGCAGCTTATGTGGACAATTAGCAGTTTTCCTACGTATTTTATATTTTTCAGTTGGAGTACGGTCGGTCGAACAACTTGTCCTTACTGTATAGAATGCTTAAATGCCTTCGCTCTTCAGTGCAGCAAGAAGAAATCGTGGTTCGATAATTACCGAAAATCTCTTGAATGCGGTCACGGTTTTCTAAAAGATAAACATCACTTTTGAAAAAGAAGATTTGTCGAGACTCCACCGTGGAACATCCACGCAGGGACAAAATTTTCGGTAGAGATAGAAAGATTGAGACTTCTGAAAGTCACTGAACTAGATGTAACACTCGTTAATGCATAAATTTTCAAAACGTCTGGTTGGAGAAAATGAAGAATCTTTTAGAATTTGTCATATTGGAAAATAAATCTAATTCGCCACAATTGAGATGTTATACACATAGAGAAAAAAAAATTTTGACAATGTATTCAACACGGAGATGAATGTCAAAGGGAAGACCAAAGACACGTCTAAATTAAGAGAAGAGTTGAATGAGTATTGTAATCATTCGGAGCTAGCACCAGATGGATCAGGAATGTGTCCTAAAGCCTATTACACACTTGATAAGCCGTCGAAAGCTACATTGTGTGATTGGGTTAAAAACCTTCATTTTCTAGATGGGTACACATCAAACTTGGGGCGTTGCATCAACGAGAAGGAATTGCATTTGATCGGGATGAAAATTCATTATTGTCATGTATTCATGCATGTATTCATGCAAAGGTTGATACCAATATCCTTTCGTGAACTACTTCTTTCAAATGTGTGGAAGGCTCTAATCGAATTGAGCTTGTTTTTCAAGGACCTCATGTCAACAGTCGTTCGCACCGAAGATATGAGTCGTCTAGAATATGACATTCCGTTAATATTGTGTTGGCTATAACTAATCTTCCCTCTAAGTCTTTTTGACTTAATGGAGCATCTGCCCGTTCATCTAGCGTATGAAGTGAGAATTACTGGCCCAGTGCAGTATAAATGGATGTACCTATTCGAGAGGTATCTTTACAAACTAAATAATAGTGTGAAAAACAAGACGAGTGTTGAAGGGTCGATAGCAAGTGCATATTTGGTTGAAGAGGTGACAACTTTTAGTTCGTACTATTTTGAAGATCAAGTGTTAACTAAAAGATAAATTTACTTAGAAATGATGAAGGTCGGGATGGTGTAGATGGCGTTGGTGAAGTTCCCTCGGTCTTTAGAAAATATGGGGATATATTTGGTACAAAGAGAAAAGGACTCCTAACCAAAGTAGAATACAACTCCGCAAGGATATACGTTTTGCTAAATTGCAAAGAGGTCCAATAATATGTTAGGTATAAATAATCTTTTCAATTTCTACTGTAAATATATATATTATGTACTAATAATTTTTACTTAATTTTCTAACAAATGATGTAGTATTTACACGGATAGCATTCAATGTCTCCAACCAAACATTACAAATGATAGGCTCAACGAAAAATTGGAAAATAAATTTGCCAATTAGTTCAAACATTATGTAAGATGTTCAATATCGAGATACATATCATTTAATTACCATATATATATATATCTAGTATATTTCCTAAATGAAAAATGATTCTTCAACGTCATAGGCTAGAGATCCTTCAAACAATGTGATCGACGTGAACATTAGGAGCCTCGCAGAGGGTCTATCACGGTGTGTGAAAATGTATATTGGATGTAAGATAAATGGTTATATGTTTCACACAATCGAACATGGATCTAACAAATTAACATCGAGTAGTGGAGTATGCATTAAAAGATCAGACTATGGGTGGCTAAGTATGATTATTACGGTCGTCTCATAGAAATTGTGCGGCTTGAATACACTGGCCGAATGGAGAAAAACACACTATTGTTCAAGTGCGACTATTTTGATCCAACTTCTACATGCACAAAAGTTCATTCATATTATAAGCTTGTCGATATTAATCATAAGCGTAGGTTCAATCGATAAGAACCTTTTGCACTTGCTGCCCAGGCTGTACAAGTGTACTATTGTGCGTACCCAAGTTTGAAACCAAACAAGTTGGACTGGTGGGAAACGTGTAAAATCAAGACGATATCAAATGTTGAGTTCATCAAACCTCTACCAGAGCAATAATTTCAAGAGAAAGCTATAGATGCATGCAATCAAATTCAACTGGATGATGTCGATTTCAAGTTTCACGACCCCATTGATAATGACCTGGATGAACTTCTTGATGAGGCAGATGATGTTACAGAAAGAATTACTCACCGATAAAGATACAAATCAAGTCACAGACGAAGATGAGTTTAGTGATAACTTTAATAGTGAAAGTGTTGGTTCAGATGATTAGTTTAGTTGATATATGTAAATTGTTTATACTGTAAAATTCTCTTATTTTAACTAATTGATTTATGTTTAGATTCATTAAAATGGTGATATATACTGGTATTTTGTAAAATGCTCATATTATATTTACTTTTATCTGATGTCGAGAGATCATGGACATGGATCCAATCTAGGTCGATCGGATATGGAGTCAACTAATCATTTAGCTGATTTTAAGTGGGCCTTGATACTGATCATTCAACATTGACCCCAGATTTGGCTACTGATTAGAGTAGATTTGTCCTTATTTCTATTAGCTTTTTAGTTCGTTTTTATATTTATTTTTGGTATAAGTTGGGTTATTTAAGCATAATTCCATAATTTTATAATTCCACCTTATTCTACCGTATTTTGATCTTAATTGATGCAATTAGGTGATGTTTCGTTGTTTTTCACCTTACGGCTAAGTAACCGGAAAAGGTTAGCGCGTAAAAGACGAAGTTCGATGTTCAAGAGTAGAAGAACAAGCTTTCCGGTGAAAACGAGTAGCAAACGATCGAGAAAAGGAGACCGACGCTCAGTCGCGTCGACTGACGCGACCGTCGACGCTCCGTCGACGCGAGCCGTGCCAGCGAGCCATGGTCCGCGTCAGTCGATGCAAGGACGACGCTCTGCCGACGTTACGTTCTGAGGTGTCGATGTCGACGCACCAAGGCCGACGCTACGTCGACGCTAGCTACTGAAGCGTCGATGTCGACGCATAACGTCGACGCACCTGCCAACCAATGCACGCACCTGCTGACCAGACCTGCCGAGCGCTGCCGACCAAGACTGCCGACATCCGCCGAGCGCCTGCTCGACGCTCTGTCGACGCGACGGCCCAAAATTCGGAAATTAGGGTTTCTTGTGCGCCAAGACTCCTAATATCTATTTAAGACCTCATTTTTACGGATTTTGGGAGATATACAGAGGAGAGGAGAAGACCCAACACTATTCTAGAGTATTTTAGCTCATAATAACAATAAATCCATGTCTTATAACAAGATTTGGAGACGAAGATCACGGATCGAAGAACGACAAGTCCAAAACTTCAATTTAGCGTTCGGAACTCAATCTTCGCCCAAGATCAGCGTCCAAACTCCGGAATAGCTTGAGCTTTTCATTGCTTTTCGTAGTTACAATAAGTACTCTAAACTTTTAGTTAATTTCTTAGTTAATTGCTTAGTTAATTTCGTAGTTAATGCTAGATTAATTTAATTAGCTTAATCGTTCTATGCTCGTATTTTGGATACTGGTTAATTTAGCTTATTTATGCATTTAGTTTATGCTCTGTTAATGTTCTTGGATTGGTATGATTCAATTGCTAGCGATAATCTCTTTAATTCATGCTTAAATACGATAATTAGTTTTTAAACTTTGTAGCGTTAATCGATAATTAGTTACTGCTCTTAGTCAATAATTTAGAATAATTAGTTTAATTAGCTTAGTACACTGCTTAGTTCGTAATTGATAATCTAGTTAAAGTAATTAGTTTAATTAGTTTAAATTTTCGTCTTAGTTTATAATGATCGAATCAATCTTTTCAAACCCCCAAATGTATATGTATGTTATTTAAAATTGAGAAAAACATTGATAGGACCGAACAGTTGTTTCCTCGAGAGATACGACTCGAGTCAAACTCATCACCCTACAGTTACCTCGTACACTTGCGAGCAAACTGACGTGCTTTTAAATTAATTATTAAAAACGGGGTGCACAAAAGTTTGAGTCAGCTACATCGGCATCGACACCATCCGATGCGGGTGCATCCTGACAGCACTCAGGCCCACCAGAGAGGTGATACCTTGTTTATATCATCGGGAATAAATAAGTAAATTAATATTATAAAATTCTAATCATCGTTATTATATTATATTATATTTATAACCACAAACATAATTACAGGCTACATAGCAAGGAGGTCGGGCTGACTAACATATTTCGGGAGATTATGGAGAAAGAGCTCCATCTTGCCAGGTGGGAGTTTAAGGCAGTCCCTCAGGAGATTCGTCGATTATGGTGGGGCATATTTCAGGAAATTATTATTTTGTATTTTATTTATTAATATTTATTGTAACTTGTGAGTCATGTATCAATTGAATTGTAGTTATTATTTTGTTTGTAGGAGCTTTGTTATTGGGACACGGACATGTATACTCCACAAGCTATAGAAGGGGCATTTCTCCGTACAATAGCGGACAATTATGGGAGGTGACTTAACGAGTATAAGCGGTTTTGTGATCAGACTGGTCCGCCATCGAGGATCGTTGACGAGGAGGTCTGGAGGTAAATGAATTTGTTATGTCTTTTTATTAAATTAAAATTTTTATTATTATAGATGATTTAAATTTTATATATCATGCATTTCAACTAGGGCGTGAAATGTAAAGTGAGATAAGCTCGAGAATAGGAGGAGGTCCAAACAGTGCAGCACTAATAGGAGGAACGAACCTGTTGGTCCGGGTACTGTTATGTGAAAGCATTGAGGGAGGGTGTAGATTTATGATTGATTTTTCTTATGATATCGTAAATAATTTCATATCATCATATATTATTTATTTGTTTATTTTTATATTAATTATCTGATAACTTCAATTGGATATATGTCGTCGGGTCGATTAAGGGTCGATATTACGGCAACAACTTCTTTTGGAAGTTGGTTGCTTCTACAAAGGGTTTTCGAGGCAACGATTCTTCCTTCTCCAAGCAGGACATGACTGATTCAAGCTTAATGCACCTATTTTTATAAATAATTTATCAAAACGTTCAAAGTTTGCCCGCAAGAGTACGATTTTACTTGTAGGTGTGGTAAGATGACTCGTGTCGATCTCTCGAGGACTGATATTCAGAATTTTAAATGTTTGTTTAAACACAATTTTAACACGAGAACTTGTATAAAGTGCTTTTTGAAAATTATCAACTAAGAGTTTAAGAAACAAGAACTAATTATTTTTAACTAATTAGATTATCCTAATTAATTAACCTAAGCTTGAAACTAAATTATCTAAGAATTATTAATCTAGGGTTTTTGAAAAGTAATTTAATTAAATTCTAAATTAATTCACTAGCATGGATCAAATTACTACGAATAGAATTAAGCATATGATTTCTCAAGAACAAGGTCAATTCCAAATTCTCAAGCAATTTCATATCATGAACTAAACTAACAATTAATTATCCAAACATAAACAATAAATAAACTAAGCATGAACGAAAGTAAAACGCAGCAATTAAATTAATATTAAAAACGAAATCTAAGGTTCAAAGCTTCAGCGATTCAATGTTCAAACGTTTCTAAATATCAAAACGATTCAAAAGCTCAAAACGAAACAATTAAATCCTAAGAACATAAATTATCAAAGATTAATGCTAAAATAACTAGAGTTTAGAAGACTTATTAATAACTAAAGGTTGCTGAAAGTTCTCTGCGAATCCGGGTTAAGCTCAGCTTATCTCGGTGAAAAAATTGGATCTTGAACGAAAAACATCGTCTTGTCGCTAGGGATCTTGAATCTTCGTCGTAGATCTTGAAAATTTGTCCTAGGGTGTTGAAAATAGGTTTCTCAACCCTAGGATTATTTTTTGGAAGGTTCCTAAGCTGTAAGTGTACGCCCAAAGTCGGATTATGGAGTCCCTTTTATAGATTTTGCGTTTCTTGGGCCGCAAGTCTGTTAAGCCGGTTCTGGACTCAGTAACGGTAACGTTAGCGGTAAGCAACTACCGCCTAGTAGTTATCGCTAACTTCAAATTCTTCGTGTCTGTCCAGCCTTAGCTGTTGTAGGTAACGGTAAGAGTGTAACCGCTAAGGTACCGCTAATCTCTATGTAGTTTGCTAACAATTTGAATAACTGTGTTGTTAACGGTATGGTGGCCGCTAAGTGTTAGCACCTATCGGTAGGACCTAGCGGTAAGGACTAACCGCTAGCCTAACCGTTAACTCCCAATTCCTGCTACTTTTTCACCGGGTTGCTCGTCTTCAACTCCTCGTTCCAAATCTTCAACTCGAGCTTCCTCGGCTACTTAGCTGTAAGGCGAAAAACTACAAATAATCACCTATTTGCATCAATTTAGATCAATTTACGGTAAAATAAGTTGGAGATACGAAAATAAAAATTTAAGCTTAATCTATCTAACCGATACCAAAAACAATAAGAAAAATAAACTAAAATACTACTAAAAATCAAGACAAATTAGTGCTAATCAACTACCCCACGCTTTATTGGTTTGTTCGTTCTCGAACAAACGATAGTTTCAAAGTATAACAAAAATGAAAATAATTCAAGCAAAGAGTCGTGCCATGCTACATAGATAATTTTGAAGATATAGATATATGTCATGCAACTTCAAACACTCCACCCTTATTACGTTGTCGCTTCAAAATCAAATTCATGCATTCTCACAAAGGGTAATATATATGGGTGTACGCTCAAAGCACTCAAATTTTTTTTTTATGGGGACGTGTTTACACTCAAATCATAAATACATGCACAATAAATAAGAACTGAATATCAAAAACTTCTCCATCACATTTAAGTGTGTAACTAACAGAGAATCGGAAAAGGTTTTTGGGGGTTGTAATGTAGGCTCTTTGGACTGGTATGGAATATATAAGTCGTGTGGCTAACTAATGATCTAACGTGATCAATAACTCACTCAACTAATCTAATCAATAAGTAAAGTGTTTCACCTCATACAAAAGAAAATCTCACTAAACACTCATAATGTAGTCATTACACTTAGATTATTTTTCAACTCGTAACTCTAAACGAACTTATGCAAATTCATTTATTTAAAGCTTTCATACCAACAATTCAAAGTACAATCCTCCCAAGTGTGCAAACAAATTCTCGATATTTTGCTGATAAAGATGCACATTCTTATATTGGAATTTAGAATATGTTTATGATCACAGGATCCCAACAAGCATCGTTACTTCCTGGACAAAGTTACAATAAGAGTTGTGCCAAAAAACGTAAACTTAATTTCTGAAAAATAAGAACTATTAAGAGCCAAACAAAGGTGTAGTCAATTTGAATACAACAAAGTTATAATTTATATTGATCTGTTCGATTTTCTACAGTGAATAAAACCATTTAATACACTTATATGCAGAGAGTGACACACATTGATGCATTGAATAAAACCATTTGATCTAACTAGTAATATAATATATAAACATCAGCAATTAGCTTTTCTTGTCTTGGTGATTCCATGCCACACGTCGATTTTTCTCATCCACTTTCGTCGTATAAGCATATATATGGAAGAAGAATAGAGTAAAGTTACTGGTTTAATTAAATAAATAATATAAATTTAAATAACAATTAAAAATATATGTTAGTTTCAATTAATCTCACAAAAATGTGGCGGGACGTTATTCGCAAAAGCGTCCCGGACTAAAATTCATGGCCCCAAAGTTTTTGGGGTCGAAATGAAAAAAAAAAAACAAGGGGGGTCGGGACGCTTTTCGGAATAGCGTCCCGTTAGATTTTGAAAAAAAAAATTCGGGGCCTTTGGAATGGCGTCCCGGGGCTTTTTTGCAAAAAAAAAAAAAAAAAAAAAAACGGCCAACAAAACCCTAACACATGTATTATTTATTTATTTATATTATCTAGTTTTTAGGTTTTGTGTATTTATAATTTATTTAAAAATTTTATTATTAAAAAAATAAACATATCATAATAATATCTTAAAATTACAAGAAGTTTATTTGAAAATAAAAAATACAATAAAATAATATAAATAAATAAATGACAAGAAATTTTAATTCCAAATTAAAAAGACAAAAAAATTAAGATACAACAACAACGAAGATTAAAATAAAAATTACATTAATTTGATATTACACGGATGCGATCACATTCGTAATGGCGGATTTTCAATGAGATTGTGGAATTGACAAATGCAATTTAGATAGTTTTTATTGAATACCAAATCCATCAAATCGAATAAAGGTTCTCCATACTTTAGATATGCAGCAGTAAACTCAGCATCGCCTGCGACGTCGTTCCAAAATCGTACTAGCCAATCTGGCGCTTGCACTTTATTGGTCTCATGATCCCAAGTGCAATGTTCATTTCCCAACATCATATGAAAATGCCTGTACCTTTTTTCCAGAAGTTGAACTCGAGCGGTTATGTCGTTCATTGTGAAGTCTTTCCCGAACGCACCATTGATTTTGTCCAACAAGATACACGTGATATTGTTGCGTAATCCTCTTTTGGGATCGTAGACACCAACAAACTCAGTATCCATATGGATGCTCCATTCGGTTGAATTCGTATCGTAGAAAAAGAAATCTTCTTCGGATTCAAAATATGGTACATTGTTAGGCGATTTGAACTCATTTTTTCTTTTTGTTATGAGAATACTTAGATGATGGAGAAAACCAAATGTGTGAGGGAGTGAATTGGTTGTAAAGAATTTAGTCCAATATTCCAAATTTATAGATGAGTTATAATTTCACAAGACAGTTGTATTGAATGTGTTGTCGTTGTCACAGCTAGAGATGAAAACATAATGCTTATGGTGTAGTCTTTTCACAAAGAAACTTGAAAAACGTGTGGAATAATGTCAGGTCTTATCACATGAAAAGTTGAAAAACCTATTGATACATGTGTAGTATTGTCATCATCAGTTTTGGATAAACATTAAAGAAATAATTTTATTGAATAAGAAAAAACAAAAGATTACATATTTGATTAAACACTACAAATTAAAACATTAAAAAAGACTAGAGGACGTGACAAATCCAAACATTAAAAATTATACACAGTGCATAGTTGCACACACACTCGAACTAAGGTCATTTTCGATCCCATTTTATTACACAGTTGAGTCGTAATACATTGAGAACGCATCAATTGAAAGCTGCTTCCATCTTCTTCCATAATGGTGGCATGTCATACAAATAATATATCCGTGATGCATCATCACCGTATTCTTTTATTAACAAAAAAGAAAGTTAGTAATTGAAATGAAACCAACACAAACCACATAATTAGTTGTAGACAGATTTGTGGACTTTACATAGGCTGGAGAGACATTATTATTGATAGTGGTATCAATACAGATCAATCCACGTTCTTCATCCAGAAAAACACCATCCTCAGAAAGTGTTACCTTCCACCAACCGTACCTCACCTCCATTTCTTCGATCCTGTCGTAAATTTCTGAATAGTAGGTAAAACATGAAACGACTCTAGAGTAGACTTTGTACCTGCGGGACGCTCAAGATAACATATGCTTTTTTATGCACCTCTTTGAACACTTTCATTCGGAGCGCTGAAAAAATTCAAAATGACTTGTTCCATCTCCATGGTCCATGGGGTAAGTGCAGGATTGTAGTAATCATTGTTTATTTTTAGAACATCTGGATGGTTTTCGTCAAAATTAGCCATTATTAGCTTGTATAGTTTATATTTTCGATAAGTTTGTTTGTATGTACATATATATAGATGCAGCTTTGCCAGCTATAATTGCTGTGCCATTGTGTGGTCTTGTCATTCGGTACATTGTGTCACGGAATACAAATAAATGGTGCCCACACCCACATCAATGAGATGAAACTTTGCCAACTATAATTGTTGTGCTATTGTGTAGTCTTGTCATCCGATACATTGTGTCACAGAACACAAATAAATGGCTGCCCACACCCACATCAATGAGAGCTCTACTTGCTATAAATCTGTTAGGGAACAAATAATTTGATAATTCATCAGCAAATACATATTAATAACTTCATATCTTATTTGAAATAAAGCTAATGTCAGATCACATCAACGAACCAGATGGTATTCCTACACTTCGAGTGAAAACACTCGATTACGGGTGTGAATTCAACACTAAGTGGACACTTGCCAGAGACGAACGTCTACTTGAATTCTTTAATCCTCGAAAATGATATTCGAGGATGGAATCCAAATGACGGACTGTTACCAGACAACCGAGTGAAAGAAGCCAAGTGTTTTCATTTTGTAATGTTTTTACATTGTTGTACCTAGAGTTCTTGATTTCTTAGGGAGTTCTGGAATTCCGGTTGGTGTTTGCATTCTGTAATGTCTTTTAATAACTAC
>BMAC01000527.1:228318-245155 GCA_014905375.1 Phtheirospermum japonicum | reverse complement strand
TACTTAACTGCTGCTTCAAAAATCACCATGTTGTTTCGAAGATGACGTCATAGCCAAGATTCTCCAACTTCAGAGACGATTCAGATTCTTCAAAGAACTGGTTCGGACCCCTGGTACTGTTTGGAACGGGAATCTGAAAATGGTCTTAGGTGATCATAATGTACGAAAGAAATTTATGCCTGTAAGTTCTACACTTCCTTTTCAATTATTACAAGTAATTTCAATCTTTCATTATTATTCTAACTAGTTGTGATGAATACAGGATTGTCCAATCAAAAGTTATTGCAACGCTTTTGATGAGGAACCCTTGTGATGATGAAATAAAAAGTGAACCACGTTTCTGATTCGGTTTAAAATAATTTACACATCATGAAAAATAGTGTGATCCCGTGCCACATTTCTTTTTCTTATACTTTCTACGAAGATCGTGATCATGGCCTTGTGGGGGGGGCTGCTGGTTCTTGATTCGGCTCTTCCTCTTCACTGTCGTTACCACGCACCATGTGACCCCAAACTTGATGTGCACGATCCACAGTTTCAGTGGGAATCGACATCGGAATAGGCATCGTCTGGAAGTCTGGCCGCGGACATCCCATGTCATGCGGATAATCGGTACGCATAAGATCGGTGAATGACTGTCCAACATATGCAGGAGTATAAAAATTAGACGTTCCCATTGTAGGAACGTAATCACCCCCCACGTTATACGATGATCCACCAACGGGATCTACATTCAAGACAGAAATATTATAATTATTTTAATATTAATCATAAAAAAGTGACAAATAAAATAGTTATTAACGAATCACACAATTACCATGATGGATGACTGGCAATGGCCCGGGTGCGACTGGGGATGCCCGGTGCTCATTTGGAGCAGGACGAGATACACTCCTCCTGGACGGCCCAAATATGCTCCGTCTTCCACTACCGGATGGCATATCCACATGTAACTCCTCACGAATACGAAGTCGTTGCGTCATCTCATCAGCGACCTCATCAACTACAACGTGCATACGACGATAAGATTCAAAATTGTCGTCTCTAGCATGTGAAGATACATGGCGGAGTCGCTGACTCCAAGTACCCTACAAAATATAGACGGTTGAACATCAAAACTAAGAAAAAAATTAAATTCATTGTGTCGGAAAAGAGTGAATAAGACTTGTTACAATGGCCGCGTAAACGCCGACGTCCGAATGCTGGTATCCTCCCTCTGCATGTCTCTCTAGAGGAGTGATGAAACGTTGTGTATTCTGTTGATACCAACTCCGATATACGCTCGCCGCATCCGCATCTCTATGAACTAGAGGGCCTTCTATCCTCGTGGACCATCTTACCTCCCATGCCTGGATCCAGGCATGATGACGAACAGTCCACGGGACGTGATGCTCCTGTGCCCGAGAGACATTGTGCAATGCCTCGACGTCAATATCTATACTCGGTGGTGTACTCTGACGTATGCCAAATTGCCGGGTCACTCGATTTGAAAAATGGTACTCGAAAATCGACTAGCAGATCAGTAGGCACTGGCTTAGCTAGTTTTTAGTCAAACATCTTTCTCCCAGTACTTGTATCTCCGTTGCATCCAAATCGTAGGGTTCCCATGTCCACTGCAAATCTGAATAATCGTCATCAGTTTGTACCATATTATCAATATAAGCAATATTTATTCACTACTCTACCTCTGCCTCGTTTAATCGATCAAGTGAATCCCAGAATATTCGTAGCGTATGTCTAGAGCTCCGAGTATAACTATACTCCGCAATCCACCTGCGATAACATTCATGGAAGGTTATTGAAACAGAAATGATTACTAATAGCAATACTAGTTGCCATTAAAAATTATACCTGGCACCATACGGTTGTACGGGCAACGTGACGTCTTCGACTGCATCGTAAATGGTCCAATGAAGATTGAGAGAACTGCCCGTGGTATGTGGTCTGACAGATGAAATTTGTGACCAAGCCCAGATGTGCAATAAAAATTCAGCGGACCATTGATCGTCTTCTTGTTATCTTCCACCGCATTACACATCTCACGATATTAATGTGCAAGCACAGCACTACCCCAACTAATACCCGATGCCGTGTCATCATCCTCAAAATGACGTAGGTAGGTTACGGAAACATAATTGTTCGTTGTGCTGGCAACAACAATGAACCTAATAATAAAAGTGCAATCCCACGTGCGTACTGCACGACCTCGTCCTGCGGCGTGTCATCGTCTTGCCGTCGTCTACTGAGGTGCTCACTCAACGTCTTCAGTTTCAAACGACTCGCACCTTTCATCTCCACCTCGTAATCCACCTGGTACCTTACGTAATACCTGACGTACTCCGCCCATTCCTCCCTGCTCCACTCCGCGTCATCCTCGATCATCGGGGCACCTTCAATCGGAAGACCCCAAATAACAGCCACATCCTGGAGAGTGATCGTCACCTCTCCCTCGGGCAGATGAAATGTATGCGTATCGCGGCGCCATCTCTCAACTAGTGCGGTGATCAGATGGCCGTCCAGCTTCGTAATCGCCCCACAACATGCGACCCCGTAAAATCACCAACGATGTAGCACAGACATAACTCGAGGATGAAGACCATTACGCTCGTCCCAGAAAATATAACCAGCTGCCCGCTTCACCGTCAGAACCCCATCTATACGACCACCTACAACGCTGCTCGACCTATGTAAACTCTGTCGGCTCAAGAACGATGATGCCATCTACAAGATAGTTACATAGAAACGAGGATGAGATATTAGACAAATATTATTGTTGTTGTTGTTGTTCCATATAAATGAGATAAACATATATTTTTTAACAAGACAAGTGCATACATAATAAAGGAAATACAAGATCAAGCCCGAATATTAGTTAGAAAATTCATACACCAACAATTATAAATGTTCAAAGCAATGCAAATTACACTTGTAAAAGTGCTAGCGAATTACAACAACAGACTATTAGAAAGATCATCGCCCTATCTAACATCAACGACTGGATCCAGAACGTCCACCAACTTGTGAGGAACTAGCCACATCTTGTGCACGGAATCGTTGTCTTGTGCGTACTTGGGCTTGGTCCATTTAGTTGGGGATTCTACTACACCTGAGTCGTCCAACTGTTTGCTGCCTCCGCGTGTGTGGGTCATGAACCAATTCAAAACTTGCTTCATTCCAGTCCTCCGCATCGGGCAACGGTTCAAATGCCCCAGCAGAGTATGTGCGTAGGTACGCAGCAGTGCTGTAGTAATCTTGGACGTAAGGACGAGGATCCACTCTAAATTCGGTACACGCCTTTATTGCATGAGAGCACGGAATACCGCGGCTCACCCATCTACCACATGAGCACTCTGCTCTCGACAAGAAAACTCGAAAGACTCGACTACGAGCTCCTCCGCCGATGTTCACAGAGACTTCAGCTGTTTGTGCCGCCCAATTAAAGCCCGTAACCTGGTAAGATGACCCTAATTGTTGTCTTTCTCTGAATAGGTTATATATCTATCAGGCCATAATTGTTGCATGTTATGGACTCATGTCGCATCTTTCAAACGTTCATAGAAATTTTGAACACTTCGAAGAAATGTGATTCGGACGATGGTAGTTATTGGGAGCCGTCTAGCACGCTTCATCACTCTATTGATGCACTCGGACATGTTGGTCGTGAGGATGCCACACCGTTTGCCACCGTTGTGGGACAATGTCCACTTGCTCTTATCAATGCCATCCAAGTACGCAAATGCATTCGGATCAAGGGCCTTAATCTGCTCTATTATTCTATGAAAGACTGTAACCCTGAGTTCTGCTCCAGCTTTGAAATACATATCCTTCAATTTCACAGATTTGGCGTGCGTGTTGAAGTTAGAAGATACATGTCGCAAACAAAAAACGTTAGAAGAGAAGGCCGGAACTTGTTCTAGTGTACTAAGTAGTCCGGCATTCCGGTCAGATATAAGACAAACCCCTTCTATGTCGCGAACAATATATTTTGCAACCATGTGAAGGAACCAATGCCACGAGCTGTAACTCTCTGAATCAACAACTGCGTAAGCTAGAGGCACGACTTGTTGGTTTGCGTCAACTGTAACTGCCATCAGCAACGTGTGCTTGTACTTTCCAACAAGAAAGGTTCCATCAACACTGATCACCTTGCGACAATATCTAAAAGCCTCGATACATGGTCGAAATGCCCACAATACAAATCTTAACATGTGCACATTAGGAATGCCAAAAGATTTGTGTCGCCACTCGACCACGGTCCCCGGGTTGTACTTCTGCAAAGCCTCCATGTATTTTGGTAAATATTGGACCGACTGCTCCCACGTCCCGTACACATTTTCACGAGCCCGCTGCAAACCTTGCCACGCCTTGTGATACGGCACAAGGTAATCATATTCTTGTTTGACAGCCTGCTGGACATGTAAGGCGCTATATAACAGATCCTGCTCGACGTGGCTGGTAATGAGCATAGCAATCATATTTTTACACAAATTGGGGTGATCTTTACGTGTAAACGATGCGAGACATTTGTGCTCAGAACCCAATCTTGTGATTACCCAAGCACCCTTCCATTTCCGGAAACTAGCGTGGAGCCACCATCCGCATTCGGATGATTCGTTCATATCTACATGATTCTCACCAATTGAACTCGACATGCAAACAACTTTCCACACCAAAGGATTGCTTTCTACCACTCTATACGAACACTTGACGACGCGCACGGAGTAATCTTTGACAGCCCATATCAAATGTCTTTTATCTCCAAATATCATGCCTATTCTCAACACTCCTTCGTCTTTATTGTAGTACAAGTCCGGTTGAGGGATACCAATAGAATCAATAGGAACGTCTTCGTTAACGCGATCGAAAAATGGTATGTTCTTGGACAGGGCCGAGCCTCTATCCGCTCGTTTATGGGTTGTAGGGGCAAGTTCATTCAAGGTAGGTTCAAAAGGATCTTCATCTGGTACGCTACCCCCCAACTGAAAGAATTCCTCGCCAGTTTCATCATCATCTAGTTCATCTAAACCATTTTCAAAATCGCTTCCTTCATCTGGTTCAAAGCAATCGGCGGGGTATTTCGGGATCGACGGTGGGGGATGATGCTCGTTGAAATCTACATTTGCATATCCACTCTCGTCTCGTAGAATTGATGCATATATGTCATATTCATTGCCAGAAGACATATTCGCCATATGTGCGCTTACTTCTAGAAATATAAATAAATTCATATATTCATATAATTAATAATTTCTTCTAAATTCAAATATTCACATAATTAGTCATTTATCACAAAATAAATAAAACCAAATATTCACATAATTGATAATTACATCAGAAACAAATAAATTTAATTTTTCACATAATTAATAATTTCTCACAAAATTAATAAAATCACATATTCCCGTAATTCATAGTTTTTTCACAAGGAACTAAATAGAAGGTAACAATTGAAGGACAATATTTTCCATAATCAATTTCCATGAACAATTCACAAAAAAAATAACAATTTGCATAAAAAATAACAATATCCATAAATAATTACCAAAATAATTCACAAATAAACGTAATAGATTTTCGTAAATGTTCATAACTAAAATTTCGTAAATATTCACAAGCAATTAAATAGAAGGTAACAATTGAAGGTCAATATTTTCCATAATCAATTTACATGAACAATTCACAAAAAGATTACAATTTCCACAAATAATTAACAATTAACAAAAAAATTCACAAACAAACCTAATACATTTCCGTAACAAATATCAAAAACATCTAAATTTAATATAATACAAACTAAAAATAAATCTAACTGCAATTTATTAGAAATAACAATAACAATAACAATATAATACCTAAATACTAAAACTAACAACCAATTACAATATATTAAAGTAAATTAAAAAAAATAAAACTTACCTTGGAAATGGAGAGAAATGGCCGCTGCGCCCTCTCTTGCTGGTTGCTGCTGGTAAATGGAGAGAAATGGGTGTGTACGTGTGTTAGGGCGTGTTAGGGTTTTGTTAGCCGATTTTTTTAATTTTTTTGCAAAAAAGCGCCGGGACGCCATTCTCAAAGGCGTCTCGACCCCAAATTTTTTATTTTTTTCAAAATCTACCGAGACGCTATTACGAAAAGCGTCCCGACCCCCTTGTTTTTTTTTTCCATTTCGGCCCCAAAAACTTTGGGGCCATAAATTTGGGTCCGGGACGTTTTTGGAAATAGCATCCCGGTGGGTGGGACGCTCCTCGGAATAGCGTCCCGCCCTATTTTTTTAAATGTTTTTGAAACTAACATATTTTTTTAATTGTTATTTGAATTTATATTATTTATTTAATTAAACCAAAGTTACTTAGCAGTGACAAAAGTTGCAAAAGTAGAAAAAGTTACTTGACATAGTATCTACCTTGCCATTGGCCATTAAAATATATATTAAGATACTGTGTAATCTAGGAATTAAAATATGGATCAATTCCAAAATATAATTAGAGAAATAGAGAACTGATATATAATATAAAATTCCACCGTGGAAAATTTATTTGTCCACAGAGAACAGTTCCAATTGCTCTGATTTTATATATGTCGGCGGGCGAGTTGCAAGTTTACGGTCAAGCTTCTTTCTTTTGTAGTGCTTAACCAAAAGCCACGCCATCCGAATGGCGAGCAAACAAAGAGCCAATGCAGAAACTATAATCACGACAAGCATTCTTCGTGATTGTTTCTTGGTTTTTTGAAATTCGACGTGACAATCAGAGAGATTAGGGATTTTATTGGCGGCGCAAAGATTCGGATTGTTCACAAAGCTGTTTTCATAGGCCATATTATCAAACTCATCCGGGATTTTCCCCGTGAGTTGATTGGAAGAAAGGTTTAGCAAAGCGAGCCTCAATTGTCCCAACTGAGGTGGGATATCACCCGAAAGCTGATTATACGACATGTCCAGATCAAGAAGGACGGGCAAAGAACCGAATGCCGGTGGGATAGGGCCGGACAAATTATTCCTGGCAAGGTTCAAAGCAGAGAGAGATTTCCAGGATATTATATCAGATGGTAATCCTCCGGAAAGTGAATTTCCGTCGAGTAATAAAGTGGTGAGCTGGCGAAGACCGGTCAGCCCTTTCGGGATTGTCCCGGATAACCTATTGTTACTTGCTTTGAAAACAACTAAATTTGCCCAAGATGAGATCTCGTCTGGAATTTCACCAGAAAAGTCGTCGTTACTTATCTCGACACGAGACAAGTTCCGTGCCACCTTACTCGGGAGCTTGCCCGACAAGTACTTGTTATCACTTAGCATCAAACTAATCATGTCTCGTGCAGACCACAGGCCGAATGGAATTTCACCCGATAGGTTATTGCCATATACCTGCACCGTAAGCAGAGTTTGACAATTGCCGAGCGATTTCGGTATTTCGCCGGTTAGGTTGTTTTTATAGGCAACCACACCGAGTAAATTACCTCCGGCGCACAAATTCTCCGGCAAGTTCCCGACGAATTGATTCTCGCAAACTTCGAATGCTTCGAGCTTTGAGTGATTGCCCATTGCAGGTGGCAATATCCCACTCAAATTGTTCGTGAAAACTCGGAAAAGCCTTAGGTTAGGTAGTTGCCCAAGGCTTTGGGGCATTTCTCCAGACAGCTTGTTTGCGTAAAGAAGCAAAACCTCCAATTTTTTCAACTTCCCAAAATCTTCAGGGATTTTACCAGTCAGGTTGTTCATGGATAGATCAACCTCAACCAGATCCAGTGACTCGATCACCTTAGGGATCGAGCCCGATAATTGGTTGTACCACAAATAGACCTTACTCAAATTCCTCAACAAGAACAGGCCGCTTGGAATTGCACCTTCCATTTTATTCTGAGATAAATCCAAAACCGTAAGATTTGGTAAATTCACGAAGCTCTCAGGTATTTCACCGATCACATTCGTTTGCGACATCCAAATAAAATTTAATTTCGTCAGTTTCCCAAACTCCGGCGGAATAACCGCTGGCAAGAAGGGATTATACGCCAACTGCAGAGTTTCGAGATTCACCAGATTCGAGATCTCCACGGGGTAACTCACATTAAATAAATTCGAGTTGAGATTCAGAGTTCGCAGCTGCGTCAAGTTCCCGATCGCCGGAGGAATATCGCCGGTGAAGTTGTTCGCGGAGAGATCAAGGTGCTGAAGTGATTTGAGCTGGTCAATATTCGCCGGAATAAACCCCACGAAGTAGTTTTGCGAGATGTCCAGATACGTGAGCTTTGAGCAGTTCAAAATGGCGGCTGGGAAATTTCCCATGAAAGAATTGTAGCCGAGATCGAGAACTGTTAGGTTCTCGAGGGTAGAAATGGAGTCTGGGATTATGCCGCTAATGTTGTAGTTGTTGAGGTTTATTCCGGTCACTGCGCCGCCGCCGGAGCACTGGATTCCCAGCCAGGCACAATGTGATGACGTGTCGTTCCATGATTGGAGGATTGTGGGGTCGTTCCATTCTTTTTTGAGGTTTAGTAAGGTGGCTCTCTCGGCGGAGGAGAATTGTGAATTTACCAAAATGGGTATGGATGAGAGGAGAAGGATGATGAAGAGAGGGAGTTGAATTCCGGAGTGGGAGAAGGGTAAATTAGTCATGTGTGTATGGTAAGGAAAGGCGAATTTGTAAGAATGGATTTTATAAGCTATTGAGACTGGTTTTACAAAACAAAATTGGAGTTTCTTTGAAAACTAATAGTAATAATACAATAAAATGAAAAAGTGGAAGAGTGGTTACTGATGAGAACTTTTCATTCACACGTTATTCGCAAATAGTTATAGACACTCTTTTTGTTTTTCCTAGTTTGATGTAATTATGTGCTTACTCTACAAAATAATTTGGTGTTTTTCAAAGATTCATCTTCTGGAGTTTTGAATTTCTTGTTTGCGGGCGTTCCATGATATTCAAGGTCGTGTTTGAATGAATTGTTTTGAAGTTAAGAATTCCAAATTCATGATAGTAAATTTGTGGTGTTATTACTACAACAACTCATAAATCAGTGGATTTGAAATTGTTAACTTCTTGTTTATAGTACTAATTTATGAGCCATTATGGTATGGTGGATTCAAATTAATTTAGAATCTTTTCCTCAAGTTTTCTCATCAAATTCCAATAT
Organism: Phtheirospermum japonicum; assembly: GCA_014905375.1. Classification (NCBI taxonomy): domain Eukaryota; kingdom Viridiplantae; phylum Streptophyta; class Magnoliopsida; order Lamiales; family Orobanchaceae; genus Phtheirospermum; species Phtheirospermum japonicum. The sequence goes on along the minus strand of BMAC01000527.1, from coordinate 236,026 downwards.
TTCCATCCAAATTAGTACAATTATTATGAATTGGCAAAAGCATGACAAAGCGTAATTAATCCCCTCTTTGTCTCTCTAACTTCCCGGTAAATTTATGTCAAACAAGATCTAGAATTTCCATTTCCTTGAATACATATGCAGTGTCTACAAAGGAAAATGTGTCACTTTTGACCTGACCACAGACTTCAATCATAGGTTTGATATTTGGTAGTGACTTCGTTGTCTTCAAAGATCATAACCACACCACGCTGGTCATTGTGTTGACTGAAATCATTGTGACATTTGGACCATTAATCTCTAAAATGAAATAGAGAACCAAAATTTTATGACTAGAAACAATGTTTCATTGGAAACTTTATTTAATAGATGAACCCTTTGGAAACCAAAAGGGAAAAACACGAATTGTTACCGATCACTAAAAAAAACAGCAGTTTTTCAAAAGAAAATTTAAGGTAATTATTTCCCTCGACATTTTCGAGGAACAAACCGAGAGAGTACAACATCCCTCGGTTTTTTCCGAGAAAAATATTTTTCCTCGGTATTCCCCTCGGAAATACGGCCAATATTTGCCGCCATGATCACCGAAGGAAATACCGAAAGATTTACGAAGACAATTATTTACGAGGGCAAATAGTTCTTGGAAAACCGAGTTGCAAGAATCCCCTCGGAATTTTATTTTATTTTTTTAAAAAAAAAGAATATAAACCGAGGAGATTGATTCTCCCTCGGTTTAAAACCGAGGAGAACAACATCCCTCGGTTTCAAACCGAGGGGAAATCAATCCCCTCGAAATTTTATTATTTTTTTAAAGTAAATAGGGTTAATTTTGATTTCTAGTTCGGTGTAATTTGATTTGGTGCTCGGACTTCTTTCGAAAAAAAGAAGACAAAGATCGTGTTATTTTCATGTTATTATTTTTTTTAAATATTTTCTTACCAAATAGCTATTGGAAATTTTATTTCTTATATAGGTTTTTCGTGTCGTGTCGAGTTACCCGTGTAATAAACAAGTTCGTGTTCGTGTCGTGTATTTTGACACGAATAATTATTCGTGTCGTGTTCGTGTCATCCGTGTAAAACTTGTGTCTCAACAAGACCCGCGAACACGAAACACGACACGATCACACCCCTAGTATCCACACGTGTCGTGGGATTCGACCAACTTAGAAGATACGATCAATCGATCAACTCCTTCGGTTGGAAAACGCGAAGCGAAGAAGCATCGTGATTTGGACGAGGGGTGAGTCTCGGCGTCGTGGAACCACGAGGGTCGGGCGTCGATCGTTTAGTACGAGTTTTCTATTTTTTTTTCGATTTTAAGTTAAAAATTGAAAAAAACTCAAAAAATTAGTAAAAAAAATAGAAAAAAAACCCAAGAAATCACGAACGGGGCAGGGAGGTGTGCGTCTAGGCGTCGTGGAACCACGAGGGTCCGGCATCGATCGATAACAACGCGTTTTCTATTTTTTTTGGATTTTAAATGAAAAATGGAGAAAAACTCGAAAAAAAAGAAAAATTAGTAAAAAAGAGAAAAATAAAACCCAAGAATTTACGACCGGGGCGGGGAGGGATGCGTCTCGGTGTCCCGGAATTATGGGGGTCGGGCGTCGATCGATAACTACGCGTTTTTTATTTTTATTTTTGGATTTTTTTTAAATGAATAAAAACCGAGGGGATTGATTTCCCCTCGGTTTAAAACCWAAGGATGTTGCTTCCCCTCGGTTTCAAATCTAGGGGAAATCAATCCCCTCATAATTTTAATTATTCAAAAAATAAAAAAATAGAAAAACCGTAAAAATAAAATAAATCCTATCATCTTAGGCACGTGGGGGTTGTTTTGACCCAATTTCGATCGAAAAATATCAACGAGCACGTGCGTATCCACACGTGTCGTGGGATTCGATCAACTTAGAAGATACGATCGATCGATCAACTCCTTCGGTTGAAAACGCGAAGCGACGAAGCGTCGTGATTTGGACGAAGGGGCGAGGAGTGCGTCTCGGCGTCGTGGAACCACGAGGGTCGGGCGTCGATCGATAACAACGCGTTTTCTATTTTTTTCGGATTTTAAATGAAAATTTAGAGAAAAGCTCAAAAAAATAGAAAAATTAGTAAATATTAGAAAAAAAAACCATGAATTTACGACCGGGGCGGGGAGGGGTGGGTCTCGGTGTTCAGGAACCACAGGGGTCGGGCGTCGATCGATAACTACGCGTTTTCTATTTTTTCGGATTTATTTTTTTTTAAAAAAATGAATAAAAACCCAGGGGATTGATTTCCCCTCGGTTTAAAACCGAGGGATGTTGCTTCCCCTCGATTTCAAACCGAGGGGAAATCAATCCCCTCGGAACTTTAATTATTTAAAAAGTATAAAAAATAGAAAAAATGTAAAAATGAAATAAATCCTATCATCTTAGGCACGTGTGGGTAGTTTTGACCCAATTTCGATTGAAAAATATCAACGAGCACGTGCGTATCCACACGTGTCGTGGGATTCGACCAACTTAGAAGTTACGATCGATCGATCAACTCATTCGGTTGGAAACGCGAAGCGACGAAGCATCATGATTTGAACGAGGGGTCGAGCTGTGCGTCTCGGCATCGTTGAACCACGAGGATCGGGCGTCAATCGATAACAACGCGTTTTCTATTTTTTTTCGGATTTTAAATGAAAAATGGAGAAAAACTCAAAAAAAATAGAAAAATTAGTAAAAAATAGAAAAAAAAAACCCCATGAATTTACGACCGGGGTGGGGAGGGGTGCGTCTCGGCGTTCCGGAACCACGGGGGTCGGGCGTCGATCGATAACTACGCGTTTTCTATTTTAACGGACTTAATTTTTAAAAAAAATGAATAAAAACCGAGGGGATTGATTTCCCCTCGGTTTAAAACCGAGGGATATTGCTTCCCCTCGGTTTCAAACCGAGGGAAAATCAATCCCCTCGAAATTTTAATTATTTAAAAAATAGAAAAAAATAGAAAAACCGTAAAAAAGAAATAAATCCTATCATCTTAGGCACGTGGGGGTTGTTTTCGAAAAATATCAACGAGCACGTGCGTATCCACACGTGTCGTGGGAATCGACCAACTTAGAAGATACGATCAATCGATCAACTCCTTCGGTTGAAAAACGCGAAGTGACGAAGCATCGTGATTTCGACGAGGGGTGCGTCTCAGCGTCGTGGAACTACGAGGGTCGGGCGTCGATCGTTTAGTACGCATTTTCTATTTTTTTTTCGATTTTAAGTTAAAAATTGAAAAAAAAACTCAAAAAATTAGAAAAGTTAGTAAAAAATAGAAAAGAAAAACCAAGAAATTACGAACGGGGCGGGGAGGCTCGGAACCATCATTGGAAACCAAACCCACATCGAGGATAACGAAGTCCACCGGCACCACAAGGCCTCCCACTTTGACAAGCACATCTTTAACCACCCCTTTCGGATAACGAATGGAACGGTCGGCCAATTGCAAACAAATTCGAGTCTCTTGTAAGGGGGCCAACTCTAATTGCTCATAAATCGAAGATGGCATCAAATTAATACCCGCCCCGGAGTCAAGCATACCACTCGTGACTTTCCCATTGCCGAGCGTAATATCGATGCAAAACGAGCCGGGGTCCGCCATTTTGAGAGCCAAAATCGAAGGGTCACAAATCACACTAGCCTCCTTTTGATAGTACAACCTTCTCATTCGTCGCCGTGAAAAGCTTTTTTGACGAGAGCTCCTTGAAAAACTTAGAATAGGCGGGTATATCGCGTATGGCATCCAATAACGGAAGAGTGATATTAACATTGGACAAGGTATTGTAAAGCCTTTGAAATTGCTCATCTTTCTTTGCGTTCGGAAGCCGAGAGGGAAAAGGCGTTGGACCCTTTGGAATTGGGGGCTTGTATGCGTTAGAAGATTTGTGCAAGCCGTCGAGAGCATCCTTAGATAGTGAGGAGTCCACGGGAGCGGGATCGGGCGAAGGATCGCTCGGTGGAACTAGTACCATTCTCATCCTCGACCGGGGGCCGACCTTATTATCAACCACCCGTCCACTTCGAAGGGAAGTAATAGCATGGGCATGAGACGGTTGGCTCGGTAACTTCCCTTTGTCATTGGCTTGTTTGATCATATTCATTTCGGAAGCCAATTGCCCAATTTTGGTGTCCATTGCATTCATGCGAGTATCCATGGAGGACATTGTGGCACCCATAGAAGACACCGTGGCGGTTAGGGCTTGCATTTGTTGGATGAGCATAGTAATAGCCGGATCGGTGGCCGGTGGTGGAGTAGCTATCGAAGGGGATGGACGAGATGGACCTACATGAGGGGGGGGCCCGGATTGAGTATTCGTATAGCCAAAGTTCGGATTCATGCGGTTGCTCGGATGATACGAAGGATTATGCGTAGGCGGCCGAGCATAAAAAGGTTTAGAAACACCACCACTCGATTGGTACCCTTGTACCCCACAAACTTCTTCCGACGGTGGAACCGGCATGTAAAACGAGGGATTTGAAGGACAAGTAAGGGCCTCATGCCCAACCATTCCACAAGACAAACAAGGGGGCTCCGGGTTGGGACAAGATAGCTTCGCGATTTGAGCCTCCAATGCCGCAATTTTTTTATCCGTTTCGATTTTCTCGGAAGAATATGACTCCATCACCTCATTAGCACTTGAATATAAAACACGGGAAGATTTTCGCTTGGAATTCTCGGCCAACTCGCATATAACTCGGTGGAGTGTTTGAGGGGAATGAATCGTCATGTTGCCACCCGCTCTTGTGTCGACCATATATTGATATTGCGGGTCCAACGCTTCATAGAAGGTTTGCATCAAAAGGTCCTTCGGAAAACGACAATGAGGACAACTCTCGATAAGATCTTTGAAACGAAACCAAGCGGAGTGAAACGGCTCATTTTTCATTTGTTTGAAAGACATGATCTTAAGTCGGACTTCGTTCGTTCGCTCCATGGAATAGTAATTGTCGAGGAAGACTTTGGAAAGCGTCGCCCATGTACGGATGGAGTTAGCGGGAAGACCCATGAACCATGATAGAGCTTTGTCTTGGAGGGCATATGAAAAACATCGTAGTTTGAGATTATCCAAGCTCATCATGTTTGGACGATGAAAGCTTGAAACATGCCATTGGAATTGTCGTATGAATTCAAGAGGGTCCTCCTTAGCAAACCCATGGAAAATCGGGAGACGTGCAAAGTCGAGAGAACGGATATCAATGGCCATAACCTCGGGGGGAAGATAGATACAAGATGAAATATTAGTCCCCACGAAGGCTTGGCTCACCTCCTTCATCGTACGGACGGGCGGAAGAGGTGGAGTACTTGGATCATAACCCCCAAACATTGCATACTCTCTATCGATTTCATCTTCGTACTCAAGACCGGCATCACCAAAATCAAAACCATAATCATGCTCATACGGATACACTCTCGGAGGTGGAGTCGGTTGACGCACGGGGGGAATGCCAAACGGGCCTCGGTTCGTGCTCGGCATATTCGAAACGTGAGGAGAGGCTTTATAACCATGCGGGCCGGAATTCGGGGCTCCTAAATCGTCGAAGGATCCATTATACCCGACATGGTTTGCACCATGCCCTCCCATGTCGGGTCTTTCAAAGCTTTGCGAACCCGGGATAACGCGGTTTGCACCATGCCCTCCCGCGTTACCCAATCCATCCGAACCACCACCATTCCCAACATGGTTTGCACCATGCCCTCCCATGTTGGGAACTAAACCTCCGCCAAAAGAGTTGGGAAATGAAGCCATACCTTGGGGTCGGCCCGAGGCGTGCGCATGAGTGGGAAACCCACTCCCTTGATACTCGATAGCTTCTTCCGAAAGAGACGGAGGTGCGGGGTTCGACGGCCCATCATTGATGTTCGTGAGATGCTCCCATCCGGGCTCGGGTGATTTTGAACTTTGAGGATCGGCCCGGAGAGGAGAGGTCGTGCCGGGATGAGGAATATTAGTCGTCATCTCGGGAAGAGAATGCAAAGAGTGCCTCAAACGTCGTAGTCGCTCGGGAGTCGAAATGTAAGGAGCTAAGTCGTGGCCAAGTGAACGACGACCTTGCATGCACTCAAAGAAATCGTCAAATACTAAGGAAGCTAAAAACACAATGAAATAACAATTAAAACGAAGGCCTTAACCGAGCCGTGTCGCAACGGCGCCATTTTGAAGTGTAGTTTTTCGTGGTTCAAAAGATTTGAAAGTTCATTTGGCTCGGTATTATCGGAAATCGTTTCAATTGCAAGTTTCAAGGTGTTTCAAGCTTGGAAAATAAAAGGAAAATGAAAATAAAGCAAATAAAATAACTAACTATCCTAAAAATTGAAAGAGCAAGTTGGTCGGATGCCTCGTCGTATGCCTCAAATAGAAAATGCAAAGCAATAATGAAAACAAGCAAGAAAATGCAATGTTTCACCGAGTACAAGCATGCAAGCACAAGGTACAACTATGCATAAAAACTCAAATAAAGCAAATTGACTAAAATTGAAAGCATGAATGGACAAAGCAATGAAAATAGACGGGAAAGTTTAAAACTTTAAAGAAAATAACAAGCAACGAAGTCTAGATCTAGGATTTAAGCTAAAACTATGCATGAAAATAAAAATGCAAATAAAGCATGTGAAAAACTCAAAATCAAGACGATCCAAGAGCCGATCTATGATCTAGATGTGTCACTCATCTAGATTCCATAGCCAATTCATATGTTTCATCATGAATTCAAGGTGCTAAGGCTAAAAGCATGAAAGGAAGAAAAATGCATGAAACATGTAAAATAACGTGAAATTAAACGATCTAGGCCTCAATCTATGATCTAATTGTGTCACTCAACTAGATTCCATGGATGATTCACAAGATCAAGCACAAATTCTAATACCTAAGGCAAAAAGCATAAAACAAATGAAGAACAAAGCATGAAACTAAAAGAAAGCTTACTAAAATTAAATGGAGAATCCAAAAGCTTGATTGAAATTGCAAGGAATTAAAGATTCAAGGGAGTACTTGAATCCTTCTTGAGCTTACAAACCCAAGGCAAAGCTTGAAAATTAAATCTAGAGAGAGAAATTAAGTCTCAAACCCAAGCTTGGGTTGGGAGGAGGTGTTTTACAAAATGAAAGAGAGGTTCTATTTATACAAGTTAATTAGGGGTAAATGGGTCAATTATGACATATGAGCTTGAATTTCCATGCATTGACCAAATTTGACCCAAAATGGTCAAAATAGACCATTTGGGTCGAGTTGGGCTCGATTGGCTCGGCAAAATTGCAAGGTGGCTCGGAGATGGGCGAGATGGCTCGGCGCTGGGCAGGCTGGCTCGGTCGCTGTCGGCAGGCGTGGGCGGACACGTGCGGGCATGGCCGAGCGCTCTCGGCAGGGTCGGCAGCGCGCGCAGTCGATCGACTGACTCGGCAGTCGATCGACTGCTCTCGGCAGGATGGCCACTCACTGGAAAGCAGTCGAGCCAGCCCTCGGCAGTCGATCGACAGCGCTCGGCAGTCGTGTGCGGACATGATCGGCAGCTCTCGGCAGTTGCGCGCGGGACTAGGCAGGCGTGCTCGGCAGATGCTGGCAGGTCTCGGCAGCTCTCGGCAGGACCGCTCGGCAGATGCCGGCAGGTCTCTCGGCAGGACTGCTCGGCAGCTGCCGGCAGCTCTCGGCCGCTGCGCGCAGGAGTGCTCGGTTCGGGCCGACTCGGTTC
>BMAC01000527.1:172738-201679 GCA_014905375.1 Phtheirospermum japonicum | reverse complement strand
GGGGCTAGATCTAGTATCGATTATGCTTTGGATATCTTAAGTAATTTTAGAATATAATATAATATTTATTTGTTTWATTTTAATGTTAATTATTTGAAAATTCTATTTGGATACAGGAGCGGGAGACGGGTGAGCCGGCTATGTGCGATCTTTTTGTACGTACGCACCAAAAGAAAGATGGCGCGTGGATCGATACAAGATCTGGTAATATTAATTTGAGTCTCTTCTTATTTTAAACTTATTCTTTGGTTTTAATGTAGAATTTTAATAACGAGTTGTATTTCAGGAGGAGTACGAGCGACATCTGGAGATGGAAAAGGAACGTGCATCTTCCCAGGATGCGAGTAGCGAGGTTGACCCTGACCGGGTTTTCTTCGACGTCATCGGGTCGAGCAAGGGATGGAATTACGGCATCGGCTCGTATAGGAAGGTGGTGGCTGCTGCGAAGAGTTTTCTTACAGGCCGCTCTTCTTCCACCTCCTCCCAGGCTGATAGGACCCACGTCAGAGAGCTCGAGGCATAGCTCCAGGATCAGAGGGAGGAGTTAGAGGTCACCAGACGAGCTCAGGAGGGGCAGAGGGTGGAGCTCGAGGCGATCCAGCAGCGATACGCCGAGTCTGAGCGATGACGTGTGGAGCAGCTTGAGGAGCAGCACCGACAGTAGGAGGCATCTGAGCAACGACGTGAGGCGGAGCGTGAGGAGCAGTGCCGGCAGCAGGAGGCATTTCAGGCGCAGATGAATGTCCAGATGGCTGACCTGTATGCTCGTTTACAGCAGTACCCCCCTTCCCATCCATAGGACAGTTTGATTTTTATATAAACTTTGTTACTGTGTCGAACGCATGTAATAATTCTAAAATTTCAAACATTTTTATAATAATTGGTTTATTTATTTATCTTTTCATTAATGACTTTTTTCAAATTTTTGGGGAATTTTAATAATTGAACAGGAATTAAAATTAAAATTGAAATCTAAAAATTATTTAAAAAAATAAATAAATAACCGAGGGAAAATTCCCTTGGAAATTCCTCGGGAAATCAACAAACCGAGGGAATAGTTTGCCCTCGGTTGTCCAAGAGAAAATATGGCCCTTGATTTTCTAAGGGAACTTACCCCCTTGGTTTTCTGAGGGAACGTTCCCCTCGGTTTTCCGAGGGAATGATTCCCTCGGTTTCCCTCGGTTTTTCCGAGGGTTCAGACCCTCGGTTTAACTTTTTGATGGAAATTTCCCCTCGGAAAAATTTACCGAGGAGGATTTTTCTGAGGGAATGTTTCCCTGGGGTTTTCCCTCGGTTTTGCCCAAAATCGAGGGAAAAATCCCTCGAAAAACTGCTTTTTCTTGTAGTGGATATACTTACAAAATATAGAGAATGTGTCTCTTATGCACGGGTCTTAGTGGAAATCGAAGCTGCAGCGGAATTAGTACATTCGGTAAAAATAAAATTGCCTGGGGTATAAAGAATCACGACATTGCCTACGATTACCGACCCAAACGACGCGAAACCTGTGGAAATCTGGGTCATCTAACTAATGGTTGTCCAAAGACTAGGGTTTCGACTAGTCGACATGATTACCAAAAAAAAATCATGTAAAGGCTGCAGTCAAACAGGGTAATTTTAAGGATAATGTTGCTGCAAATGGTCATGTTACAGCTGTGCAGACCACCAAAAAATAAGTTCCAGCTTGGCAGCCTGTTACACAAAAATCTGGGGCCGAGATGATTGCAAATGGGGACAAAATTATCACCGAGCAGGGACCAAGTAACGCCAAAACTGCACAGGTGCAGTCTGTTTTGGGAAACGCAAGAGGAAAATCAGAACAGTCCAATAATAAAGCGGAATTGAATTTAAATCGCCAAAATGGGACTTCGAGTTGCAGCCAACCTGCACAGAAATTTAGAAATGTTCAAACCGAAGATTCGGAACAGTCGGGTCAGTTTAATAATAAGGGACAAACATCGATAATGCAAGGCAAGCATTGGGATGATCCATCGTCTAGTGGAATAAATACTCAGAAAATAAGCGACGCGGATATATCCGACAAAGCTCGGAAAATTAGCAACAAATTTGAGTACTTGGATGAGAATTTCCCAAAAATCACTCTCCAAGCTCTCACAAATATAATGAAACGAAAAAAGACACAATCGCGCAAGGACTTGAAAAATGAATAGAAATTTAGTTTAATTTTCTTTTCGTTTGAAATAATTGGTAGAAGCTCATACTTCTTTTGTTATTTGTTTTGGGGTCTTGTTTTCCCAATTTTATGAGGAGGTCGGGAGGGTCTCCATTTGGGGAAGTATTTTTTTCCCCAAATTGCTTGGTGTTGGGATATGTTCATTACGATCATGGTGTAATAGTTTCATTGTGTTAGGATTACTTGCATACTTTTGTATGTTCACTATTTTTTATCAATGGAAAAAAAGGGAAAAACACGCATATACATATATTAGGCGGATAATTTCCTCTTACCTTTGGAGTTAAATTACCCCAAATACATACCCAAGTCTATAAATACCCAATATACGTGATTTTAGGATTACCATCTTTTAGTTTTTTTTAATGAAATTGTTGAGGAATTTATTCTTGAAAATAATTCCTATTTTGTTATTTGCCTTTCTTGGGCACAAAATAAGTTAGGAAACTAAATTTAGGACTCTATTTGTTTCCTAGTTTATGTACAAGACTTTATTTAGTTTCCTAAATTGTGTTTAGGATTTGTTTTACTTATTGACCAAGTTTAGGATTCTAGGATTGTCTATTTAAGACAAGAGAATCCTAAAGCTTGTTAAGACTTTTGACGCACGGAATTTTTGGAAGCAGAAGACGCACGACAGACGCACGACAAGAAAGAAGAAGAAAACTACTTGGGGCCATTGTTCTAAATCATCAAGCTATTCGAGGTTGCGTGACCAACGGAGAAGAGCTTTTCAACTTAGGCGACAAGTATTTAGTATCAAGTTTTTGATATTTTAGTTTTCATATATTACTTAATATTTTTGTATTGATCGAACAAGAAAGTAATATAGTTTTTGGGTTTGTACACCCAAGTTCACAAGTAGTTTACTTGTGAACTGAATTTAATTTGTTGTTTTCTTAATTTAATTTCCGCTGCATAATATTCGATTAACTCTGGTTGATGTCGTTAACCAGTGTTGTCTAACATTGATAAACAACATTACAAACTGAGACTTATTTTCAAAACCATAGACCTTCAAATTTTACAATTGGAATCTAGAGCGAGTTACTTAACCTTTTAAGTACTGATCCTTATTTTTAGGTGCTATGGATGCTCAAGGCAACCCAAAGCCTCCGATCCTCAATGGGGATAACTATTCCCTCTGGAAACAAAGGATGCGGTGGCACTTAAAGAGCATTGACGAACGTGCATGGAGAACCGTCCTCGTTGGATGGGAAAAACCACGTGTCACTGATGGTGAAGGCGACACCATTCCTAAAAAGGAGGTAGACTGGACTGCTGACGAAATGGCTGCTGCAAATTGGAATTCCAAATGTATCAACAATTTGTGTGGTTTTGTAGATGCAAGTTATTATAGAGTCATCAAGAATTGCGAGTCAGCAAAGGATGCATGGGATGTACTCAAAAGTGTGTGTGAAGGAACTCAGAGTGTAAAGAAATCAAGGCTGAGAATGTTGATGTCCACCTTCGAGGCAATGAGAATGGATGAGAAGGAGTCTATCATGGACTACTCCATGAGATTGTCAGATATTACGAGCGAGTGCAAAGAGCTTGGTGAATCAATAACTAACTCCCGTCTTGTAGGGAAATTGCTGAGATCCATCTCAAAGAAGTTTAATATGAAGGTGGTTGCCATAGAAGAATCTAAAGATGTTGATGACATAGAGTTCAACATCTTAGTTGAAAACCTCAAGCAATACGAGATGGAACACCTTGGTTCCAACTAAAGAGACAAGAATGTTGCTCTGTCGTCTGATGCTAACTTTGACAACGATGAAGACGATGAGGAATTCGAGATGAATGGGATCTTAAAAAGGATGGAGTCCACTACTCTAGAGGAAGACAAACTATCCTTCGTGACCCGACGTTTTAATAATTTCCTAAAGAAGAAGAACAGCATGGGAGGGTCAAGCACAAAGTCCAGACCATAGGCATCTACTCCAAAATTCAAGGGACGCGCCCTTCCCAGATCTCAGTCCACCTCGTCAATTCCTAATACATCCAGCCCCACGAAACCTCTCAGTGAGGTGCAATGCCACGAATGTAAGGGTTGAGGACACTATAAGAATGAGTGTCCCAACACTCTTAGGAAGAAGGGCATGGTTGCTACAGACTTTACTGAGGATGTCAATGATTTCGAGTCAACTGAGCCTGTTCCATCCTTATTAACCAATGTTGTGTGGGACGACGATGTCCATGTTGGTATCCTTGAAGACAACATCGTGTGCTTAAATGCCGAGACTACTGATTACTTTGAGGAATACGAGTAGCTGAGTGTTGAGCACAAGCAGTTGTTTGTAAGTTGGGGAAAACAGGTACTTAAGGCCAATGATCTCATGAAGGAAGTAGAAAAACTAACCAAGGAGAAGGATGATCAACTCGAAATAATTGTCCGCTTGGAAACGTCACTTACTAAGAAGGATGCTGAGCTAGACAAGGTGAGAACCGAGTTGATAAAGGTTCAAGGAACTATCACGAATCTGAACAAAGGCAAGACAAAACTCGATGAAATCCTAGAGACAAGCTTCCCTGAAACCTCAAAGCATGGAATTGGGTTTAAACCGATTCAGCCAACACATTCCTCAAGCCAAGAACAAAAATCGACCAAACGACACAAGAAGAGAAGGAGACAGTTCGTGTGCCATCACTGTGGTGAACCAGGTCATATTCGGCCTTTATCCTGGAAATCATTGGCGAGAGAAGACACTTTCAGAGAATAAGGGTGGCAGTTAAATCCAATGTTGGTTCCCTTGTTACCAACATCAATACCAACAGCAGGTTCAAACAAGTGTGGGTCAAGAAAAATAACATCAAGTGCAATATGATACATACTTCTCTGAAGTCCCACGTCCCTGGTGCCTGGTATTTCGATAGTGGATGCTCGAAGCATATGACTGGGTCAGAGGAGCTTCTATCCAACATTGTGAGATCTCAAGGAGGAAAGGTAAGGTATGGTGGAGGCGCAAATGGCCAAATCATTGGTCAAGGAACTCTTCATGTTCCTGGAATTGTAACTTTGGAAAATGTGCTGCTGGTAAAAGAACTTACTGCAAATTTGATAAGCATAAGTCAACTGTGCGATGAAGGTTTTAATGACAAATTCAACCGTGAAAAGTGTGAAGTCTATGAGGAGAATGGACCGTGTATACTCACTGGACAAAGGACTTCAGATAACTGCTACCAAATCTAAAGTGATGCCTTTTGCAAGTTGTCTCAATTGAGTGATGCTGAGGTGTGGCATCAAAAGCTCGGGCATGTCAACTACAAGATGATGGACAGGTTGGCCAAGGAAGAAGCTGTGTCAATTATGCCTTATGAGCTTGTATTTCCATGTATTGACCAAATTTGACCCAAAATGGTCAAAATAGACCTTTTGGGTCGAGTTTGGCTCGATTGGCTCGACAAATTTGCAAGGTGGCTCGACATGGGCCCAGATGGCTCGGCACTGGGCGGGCTGGCTCGGCAGGACTTGGCGCTGGTCGGCAGGCGTGCGCAGATGCGCGCGGGTCTCGGCGGGAGTTACGCAAAGTGCTCGGCAGCTGCGCGCGGGACTCGGTAGGCATGGCGCGCAGTCGATCGACTGGCTCGGCAGTCGATCGACTGCTCTCAGCAGGACGGGCGTGGGCGACAAATCTCTGTTGAGCAGTCGATTTAGCTCTCGGCAGTCGATGCGCTGAGTCTCGGCAGGCTCAGTAGGTGCTCGACAGGCATGAGCATGAGTATCGGCGGCTCTCGGCAGGCGCGGTCGGACACTGGGTAACCCAGTGTCATAACACGTACCCAGTGTCAGCCATAATTCTTCAAATCGAGCCCCGATTCCGCTAAAACTCCAATCGTAAGCCCATACTCGACCATATCCAGACTAGAATACTTCAAAATACCTAACTTAATCATAAAATTAATAAATTAAGATTATAATAATCATATTAAGTAGAGAATCAAAAAGAAACACGAAAAACAACAAAACGAGAAAACAAATGAAAAACCTAATAAAACTCGACTAAAAAATTACTAAAATCAACATAAAACCCTAATTAAAAACACGAGAAAAAACACAAAAACTACATGCAAAACAGCTGCCTAAGCTCAACACCAAGATCATTCCTGTGTGCGAGGCATGCCAGAAAGGAAAGCGGGTAAGGGTGCCACATCCAGTTCAGCAAAGCCTCACTACATCTTCTTGTTTTGAACTCCTCCATATGGATATCATGGGACCACTTGAAGTTGAGAGCCTTGGTGGAAAGAGGTATATTTTAGTTATTGTAGATGATTTTTCTATGTTCACACTAAAAGAAAAATCTGAAACTTTTGAAGCTTTCAAACTTGCAAAAAGGATGTGTGTAAGATTTGATGTGAACATTGGTATGATTAGAACTGATCACGGTAAAGAGTTTGAAAATGAATCTTTCTCTAAATACTGCACTTCGGAGGGCATAAGTCATGACTTCTCTTCACCTATTACTCCACAACAAAATGGCATAGCTGAACGCAAAAATAGGACTCTTGCTGAGATGACTAGAACTATGCTCATTTCAAATGGCATAGCAAAACGTTTTGGGGCTAAAGCAATGAATACTGCATGTCATATTATAAATAGGTCTTATTTTAGACCAGGGTCATGTGCTACTCCCTATGAGTTGTTGATGGGTAAAAAACCGAACTTGAGCTATTTTCATGTGTTTGGATGTATTTGCTATGTGCTCAACGATAGAAATCATCTAGCTAAACTGGACTCAAAGAGTGATAAATGCATTTTCATGGGTTATTCCCAAAATAGTCATGCATATAGGTTGTTTAACCTTAGAACTCGAAGCATGTTTGTAAATGTCAAGTTCGATGATCTAACGAGTGGAGTTAAACAAAAACTGGTTTTCTCCCAAGTCAAAAAACAAAAGGTGTTAAACAGAAATTGCTGAAGATTAAAAGATTCAAATCCCTTCAAGGATGAAGAAAATCTGGATACATTTTGATCCAATCTTTAAATTTCACCTTCTTGAGAGATCTTGACGTAGTCATTAACTCGGGTTAAGGGGCAAGTTTCCATTGACTTCACTTAAGGCAATGTTGGTTTATAATGTTATCAGTAATAAAAGCAACATTGGATCAAGTCACTAAATCATAATATTTTTTGTATATTCTTTTAGGTCATGATTTCTAGGCATCCCGTAGGACATACATACTTTGTGAAGATGCCATCTTGCTGTGCGTACTGTTGCTTGTGTTTCTGTCTACATTGGCGTCTCTTAATTATGTTTTGAATTCAGCTAACTAAGTGTTTCAGTGGAGTTAAAATCGGACGACTGGACAGGTAATAACGAGGTAAATTTGGTGAGTGAAAATTAACATTACTCAAGATAGATACTACTGGGCTGATGGTTCAATGTGTGTGTGTGTGTGTGTGTGCATATAATGTATAACTATCTAAATATACCCTCTCAGACATTTGAAGTACGACTAGAGATATACATTCGGTGCAACAACCAGTTTCTTTTTAATCGACGGTTTTGTACCGTCATATTTTTTTGTAACCAGAAAATATGAAACCGTAACCGAATCGGCTGAAAAATAATTACGATTCCAGTTTTAAACAATTCCGATTACGATAACAACCGCCAGTTCGGTTAGTAACCAACAGTTTTTTCGGAGGTGTTTTTCATTGACTGCGTTAATTGGCCTGAAAAATGATCTTATGTCTTGGCCTGAAAAATGGTCTTCCGTCTTGGGCTGTGTCGAGGTCGCGATCTAGTTATTATGTATTTTGGAAAAAAAAACACAAGTTTGTTAAAAATAAAATAAAATTAAAGAACTTGAGTTTAATTCTAATATTAAAAGTTAAAATTTTAATTGGAACTTCTACTTTTAGAATTAACTTTCCTATGTATCTTCGTTGAAGAATCAAACTCACGTGTTTCTTATATTTACCTTAACTTATTTTGTTGTCAAAAATGGATAGTGGAGGAGGTTCGTCCTTGTTCATCCATTGCTGCTTTCAGATGTGTCATAGTGATGGTTGCTTTATTCATCTTCATCGAAATCGGATATTGGGTGCGTCTTTCCGCTTTAACCCAATCATTGAGCAATATTTAATTTTCTGGATTGTGAGTGATGCGACCATAAGATTGGCTCACCAAGAAAGAGGTCGCTGAACTCCGAACTGCCTTCTTCGACCTAAGTGACCTACGAAACAAAACTTAAGCCGGACAGTCTCGGCGTAGGCCTTCCGATACTTAAGTTAGTGACCTTATATCGAGATAAACGAGAGCTCAATGCAAGTAGGAACAATCAACTTAAAATAGAATTGATGCATGTGTCTTCTTTATATAGACAAGAGATGTGTTCCCAATCTAGGGTTTCCGTCTCCTGTTTACACCAAAATTCTATAAACAACCCACCGACTTAGAATTAAGATTTCTCCTTTATTTTAAGTTACCATAATTGTTGCAACTCTCTTACTTTGTTAAGTTACCATAATAACCATGGGGCAGTAAATCATCTCATACCTTCAGCCCGTCGAGGCCCATACCATACCATATCATACCAGCCCGCTGGGGCCCATACCATACCATATCATACCAGCCCGCTGGGGCCCACCATAGACATCCAGCTTATATAAGGCCCAACACTCAACTGGCCTGATTTAAAAGACATTACCATCATTCCAGCTTTATAAGAGCTCGATAACTCCTTCAATGAGGTCGCTCCCCTTATCTAACTGACTTAACTTGATGTGCATGCCGACCTAAATATTTAATATCGTATCAGTGAGATAATAATCTAAATCACCGCTTATCCAACATATAGCCTCCGACACTAAAAGCTTGTTCAATGGAAACCATTGAAGAAGGAACGACAAGATTCTCCTTTGTGATAATAAAGTTTTTAATAAAAATAGAAGACATTCTCGATCACCAATGCACAAGATCGTTAGTACCATCGAGTTTTTTGGGATGGTTCCCGAATTAAAACTACTTAAATAAGTGTCCAATTCTTGAGATGGATTGGAACTAGCCCTTGCTCGTTTTCACATAGTTTTCTCCACATATAACAAATACGGTGCTAGAGCTTCTCGAGTGTTGGAAAGTAAGGATCTTATAGAAGTAATACTGTTAATAGTACAAAATATAAAATTCGAATAAAGGGAAGGGTAAGGAACAGAAGGTGAAGGGGAATTATTAAAATCGGCAGAGAAAATATAAGATAAAGATTGTCTAGTATTGTGAACACGAGTTTTGGGGTTAGAAACTTTAAACTCCATACTTTCTATAAAATGCCCTAATGCATTATAATATATGGTAAAGCAAATGTTCTAAACTTCATATCAATTAACGAGATTTGATTGTAGAAACCGATAAAAATCAGGAATGATGCAAAAATATTTGACCCATTTTGTCAATATTTTAGTAATGCATTCATGTAATTGGGGCGAATTAAGTCAAGCAGTAGTAAAAAGTACAAGAGGAATACATTAATTAAGACGAAGTATAGATATTAGTTAATAAATATCGGATAAAATCACTGTTGCATCGTTAATTTTTTTTTAAAAGTGCAATCATCCCACATATAGGGAAATAAAATAAAGTCGACATTTTGAGTATAAAAAAAAGAACAAAATGATCGACTGTGTCGATGATTAATAACAAATTGTTCATGTTTATACTCTATCTAACCGTAAGTGTGCAATGTAGATGTAGTAAGAGACAAGCAAGGTCGATTTCCACAAGAACCAAATCTCATAAATTGACAAGTAATATTATTAATAAATTAGTTTTGTCAAACGGATGCAAAAGATGATTTTGATTTTGTCGTTACAAACTATGAATATAAAATAAGCTAATTAATCTAATTTACCAAGAAAAATAACAAAAGCAAGAAGAGAGGTGTTCAAATGATAATAAATGTATTATGGAGTTCGGAATTTCAATAAATTCTCAATGTTTATCGTGTTTAATTGATCGGGTATTCTTGTAATTCGATTTACTATAAGTCAGTCATCATTTTAGTTTAATCATTCTCTCGAAGTGACTAAACTGTGGATTCCAAATGTTAGATTCATTGTCAATACCACATGTAGAATTCTAAAAACTTAAACGATTTATACGACTACACTACTAATCTCAAATCTTTCGGTTTTGTTGATTAGAATGTTTCGTATTTGAAAGTCTAATCGATAAATTTCATCTCTCGAGTTATGATTTATCAAAACTAGTAGTTATAAAAGGTTGTCAATCTACCATAACTTTAGAAGTACAAATGGTTGTCAATCGAATATGCAATGATGAATTACAAACACAAAAATATTAAAGAAATTATAGTCGAATGTAAAATATTTTCAATCAACCAAGCATTGTTCGAATCAATTCAATTTATGTTAATCACGAATATAGTTAAACATTCTCTCGAACTGATTAAACTGCGGGTTCTAAATGCGAGATGCATTGTCAATTGCAATTAGAACTCCCAAAAGCTTCGAAGATTTATACAACATAAACTCTAATCTCAAATCCATTAATCTTATTGATTATAGCGTTTTAAATTCGTAGTTCTATTAACAAAACTCATCTCTCAGTTTATGAATTGTTAAAACTAATAAGCATAAAGTATTTGTCAAGCAAATATGCATATGTGTAAATCAAGAATAAATATATTGAAGGGACCAAATGCTTGATTGAAAGAAAAAGCTCAAAACATTATTCGTTCATCATTTACCAAACTCCAGAATACTATGAAATTAGCTATACATGATTAAACATTCATCTAGGCATTTCACCAAACACATAATATTCATAAGAAAAACAAGAAAAGATAAATCGTAAGATATGCGTGGATCTTTCGACCTTCTATTCTACGTGTTTCTTCTCTGGACTCTCCTTAAATCTCTCTATCTCACACTTTTGGAGTATTTTTGATGGTCAATGATGTTCAATATGATGCAAGATGTATTTGTCCAACTTCTTGGTCCTCCTTTTATACTCCCAAATGAGATCCCAGCAGTTAAACCCAAATTTGTAACATTTTTAACCTTTCTGGACCATTAGTGACGGGACTATTGATCGCTAATGATATCGCTAATGGTCTTCTTTAAAATGGCATACAGTAACGACCCGATTATCGACCGCTACTAGGGTCTCTAAGGGTCTTCTTGAAAATGAAACACATTAGCGACCTGATTATCGATCGGTAATGGGGTTGCTAAGGGTCTTATGGCTTCGTTAGCACTTTGACTTCGTGGGTTTACTCTAATTTTGGCCGAATGGACTATTCTCTTCACTCTCTTCAATCCATTTCTTCATCTTTAAACCCAGTCCAACCAAAATGGCTCCAAAATCCTATAAAAATAATAATATAAAACAACCAAACACATAATAACGTTCAAATAATATGAACTAAAGTAAAAGACATTAAAAGCGTACAAATAGTAGTTAAAACCTAATTTAATAAGTCTCAATATGTATAAAAAATTATGTGTTATCAATGATTCTTTATATTAATAATAATCATTTAGTAATTTATATGTAGAGTTCCAACGATTTGACACATCTATAGAGATTTTTTTTATTTATTTAAAACCATTATTTTTGCAATATTTGTGCAACTTTTTGCCAATATTGGGTTATTCTGAAATAAAAACTATTGCCTTCCTAATCGGGATTATTTCATTTTTTAAATTTTCTAAACCGTACTAAACACATAAACTCAAAATATGACAAATGTATCTAATATGAAAATAATTACCACCAATAGATGGTTGACAAAATATTTTAAGAGAATCTAAACTAGTCGTATTAGCGGCGGTACTATCAAATGATATTAAAATTATTTTGTTAACTAAACCACACTCTGCTAAAATAGTATGAATTTTGTGCAAAATATTGAACGCGGTGTACTCACTATTAAACTCTCTAAAAGAAACTGTATATTTTTGCAAAGTTTAAGAATTATCAAACCAATGACATTTAATTCCATATAACTATTTTCATGAAAATGATTCATCCAAACATCCGCCCATATCGAGACAATATGTGGTAATTTATCAACATCAGAAACCAAGTTATAATTACATTCATCAACCATCTTTTCAAGATCACGAGTAACCTTATACGTGAGATTCTGGTGCTCGATGGATTAAAAGTATCACCAGTATATTATTCATAATAGTCATTATTCAAAATTAAAAGGAAGACCTTAACGGGACACAAATTTTAAAAAACTTCTTATATGTTTTATTACAGTATATTGAAATAAGGAAGGCGTACATTCACCCCCGACGGTAGAAGAAGACGTGAAGTTTAGTTGTGTTTGGGAACACCTAATTTATTGGGTTGCTTTTTTTCCACATGCGTCTTCATCGTACCGTAGTCGGTATTATTACCACCGAAGGCGTAGTACTTATCACAATAATTGCATTTGGCACGATCTTGACCATCAATCATTATTTTTTAGAAAATTATGAGTAAAGATGTCAGATTTGAGTTTCAACGATTTTTTTTTTTTGTGGTCGCATAGCACCATTTTCACCTTCTTTTACTTCCGCGTTTTCATCAAGATTGATCGTATCGGCGACGTCGACCCGTTCGAATTTATCGGAGGAGGGTAAATCTTCATCAACACCATAGTCAACGGAACTGTATAATTCCTCGACTTGTTGCGGCGCTAGTTCATCAAGAATAGAATCGCTGAAAACCAAAAGTACGAATGATCGACCTCGACCTCGTAGAGGTGAGCCTCCTCTATGACCACACCTCCCCCACTATTAAGACGAGAAGAGCTTGTAATAGTAATGTACACAAAAAATTATATAAATAAGAGAGAATGAAATATGAATAGATTATATGACTTTAGAAACAAGAGTTGAGACTAGATTCTTGAGAGTATTTTTACAACTTATGTTTGGAAGTATAAGCGAAAAAAAAGATTAGAGATAAATTGGTGTGAGAAATGTTACAGGGGAGAGAGATATTTATAGGTGTAGAAATGAGTTTTAATAAATAAATATAAAAAACAAAACTAGCCGTTAGGAACCGTCAGTTAACCGGCATTTTCAGTTTGAACCGCTCGTTTTTTTCCCAACGACTAGTTTTTAAATTCGTTGATGATCAACGTCTCTATAATAGCAATCGTTGAATTTGAACCTGTGGTTTTGAACTGCCTGTTCACGGTTTATTTTTATTTTGATTTTTAGCAATTTAATCACCGATTATAATTAAAATTGGCGCTTCGAGATTTTCTCAACCTGGAACCGAATTGTCCGTAGCCGAATCACGAGTTTAATTCTAATCGTGAACCGTGCTCAATGAGAAACCAAATGCGCGTGTCTAATACAAACCCACTAATAGGATAATATTTAGCGGTCAAAACAAATGCAGTGTAATTGGTCATTGAAATATAATATTAAGATACCAGTGACAAGGTACACATGATCCAATATATACATTAAACATTTGTATATTTGTATACAAGTATATTACATAACATATACAATTATTATATGTGTATATATACACACACTAGATTACAGAATTACATCACATATCAAATAAAAACACATTATTCATTAAACAGGGCTCCCATTGCAAGGTCGATCGTGTTCCATAGTAAGGTTTACCCTCTTGGATTGGTGCAAAACTTATTTATCTACGGAGGTGAATTCCCATTGATAGAACTTTATATCTGCTGGTGGGCTAGTTGCAAGATTATGGATAACCTTCTTTCTTTTGAAGTACTTAACCAAACGCCATGTCATCCAAGTGGTGAGCAAACAAAGAGCCAATGCAAAAACTAGAATCACAAGAAGCATTCTTCGTGATAGTTTCTTGAGTTTCTGAAATTCAACGTGACAATCGGAGAGATTTGAAATTCTATTGGTGGCGCAAAGGTTCGTATTGTTCAAAAAGCTACTATTGTAAGCCATGTTATCAAACTCAAGTGGGATCCTTCCTGTGAGTTGATTTGAAGAAAGGTTAAGCAAAACGAGTCTCAGTTTTCCCAACTCAGGTGGAATAGCACCAGAAAGCTGATTAGAGGACAGGTCTAGATCAAGAAGGACAGGCAAAGAACCCAACACCGGTGGGATTGGACCTGACAATTTATTCCCGGCAAGATTCAAAGCAGAAAGAGATTTCCAGGATAATATTTCAGATGGTAATTCACCGGAAAGTGAATTTCCATCGAGTATCAAAGTGGTGAGTTGGCGAAGGCCGGTCAACCCTTTTGGGATTGGCCCTGATAAACTGTTGTTACTTGCCTCAAACACAACTAAACTAGCCCAAAATGATATCTCGGCAGGTATTTCACCCGAAAACTCGTTATTATTTATCTCCAAGCGAGATAAGTTTTGGGGAACCTTACTCGGGAGCTTGCCCGACAACTTGTTATCGCTTAGCATCAACGTAGTTATGTTTGATACAGACCAGAGGTCTAATTGAACTTCGCCGGATAAAGTGTTGTCATAAAGCATCACATGTTTTAATGTTCGACAATTCCCAAGTGAATTTGGAATTTCGCCGGTTAAGTTGTTGGTATAAGCAACCAACGTAGTCAAAGCACCACCGGCACACAAATTTCCCGGTAAGTTTCCGATGAAATGATTCTCGGATACTTCGATTGCTTCAAGCTTTGAGAGATTGCCCATTGCATGCGGCAATATTCCACTCAAGTTATTCTTGAAAACCCGAAAATATTTTAAACTTGGAAGCAGCCCTAGGCTTTGGGGTATGTCACCAAACAGATTGTTCACAAATAGATGCAGAACCTCCAGTTTTTCCAACTTCCCAAGTGCATCTGGGATTTTGCCGGTCAAGTTGTTCATGGATACATCAAAACTAACCAAATCCAACGACTCGATCACCTGAGGAATTGAACCCGAGAGCCGATTGTCCCACAAATAAACCGTGCTCAAATTCTTCAACGAGAACAGGCCGTTTGGAATTGCACCTTCTATTTTGTTCTGAGATAAATCCAAAAACGCGAGGCTCGATAAATTCGAGAAGCTCTCGGGTATTTCTCCGATTACATTCGCTTGGGCCATCCAAAAATGGTTTATTTTCCCCAATTTTCCGAACTCCGGTGGTATAGCCGCCGGCGAGAAGTCGTTATACGACAGCCACGTAGTCTCGAGATTCGACAAATTGGAAATCTGGACTGGATAACTACCGTTGAACAAATTCTGGTACAGATTCAGAGTTCGCAGCTGCGTCAAGTTCCCAATCGCTGGAGGAACATCGCCGGTGAAATTATTCGCGCCGAGATCGAGGTACTGGAGCGACTTGAGCCGGTCAATGCTCGCCGGGATATTCCCCACGAAGTAGTTCTGCGAGAGGTCCAGATACTTGAGCTTCGAGCAGTTGAGAATGGCGGCTGGGAAATTCCCCACGAAATAATTGAAGCCGAGATCTAGGACGGTTAGGTTCTCCAGTGTGGAGATGGAGTTTGGGACAGGGCCGCTGATGTTGTAGTTGTTGAGAATTATTCCGGTGACTGCGCCGCCGCCGGAGCACTGGATCGCCAGCCAGTCACAGGGCGATGACGTGGCGTTCCAGGTTTCGAGGACTGGAGGGTTGCCCCATTCTGTTTTTAGGTTTAGTAAGGTGGCTTTTTCGGAGGGGGAGAATTGCGAATTTACCAAAGAGGGTATTGAAGAGAAGAAGAGGAGGAAGGGTATAACGGTGTTTGAGAAGGGTAGTTTTGTCATTGCGACGGCTCAGGGTGGTAATTTGGAGGAGGTATATTTAGTGTGTTTCGGATTTACGACGTCGGTAACTTTGGAGCAAGTAAAAATGGGTTTTATAAGCCAAATGAGGAGGAAAGGTATAACGGTGTGTGAGAAGGGTAGTTTTGTCATTTCCTTGAAAGCATTTAGAGTGGGAAATTCTTCGTTTGCTATGACAAACCATATGTTTGGTAAGGACATTGCTGTCAAAAGATAACACAAACTCACCACGCATGTCAATTTTCCGAGAATATTAATCATTTCAAGATCGTGTTATTTTCAGTTGGATCTACTATAACTTCAATTAATGCGACATTTGGACTTTTGACCTTGGAAAAAACATTGAAAACCAAAAATTTATGACCGAAAAGAATGTACCATTTGAAAAGCATAAAATTTACTTTATGACTTAGCAAAATAAAGACCACGGTAACAAGAAGGAAAGAAATGAATGTGAGATAAATCTTGAATTTTGTAATAATTCGTTAGTTCTAAAATTCTTGTTTCGGCATTATTCGATAAAAATTTAATTTGGGAGTAATCATGTAGGATAGACACAAATATCTACCCGCTCAAATTTTGTCTCATTCATTTCTTTTCGTTCTTGTTGGAGTGGTAATTTTATTTTGCTAATGGTACATTATTCTTACTGATGTGATTTTAAATGGTATATTATTTTGATAAAGTGAATTTCTGCTTTTCAAATGGCACATTATTATTACTTATGTGATTTTCTTTTACTTCATTTAATTAAATTAAGATTTATATCACGAATTATGTAAAGTAATACTCCAAGTATAATAACTATATTTATTCATAATAATATAGTTGATAACTCCAAGTAAATCTTAAATCATTTTGGGAAGAAGGGAGTATTAGTAAAATAATTTAATACATGTGCGTGTACAATTTGTTGATTTAACTAAATATTATGCGTGTATAATTAATATTACCACTGTAACTAAATAATATATATTTCTTCATTAGTAGAGTGTTATGTACACTATATAATGTTAATCAAACTAAATAATGAAAATATTGGCAAGAGGTTTCTATCATATCTAGTTATTATGAAAGTTACAGGTCGTATGAAAATATGGTGGTGTAATTAGAATTTTAGAAAAGGTGAAGAATTTTTTGATACAGTCAAGCCTGTTAGAAAAGATGCCACGACTTCAGCGACGCGTGACAACCGACAACTCCCAAGAATTTTATCATACTACTTTATATTGAAAATATATAACTATTACATGTTTCACGTTTTGAAATCATACGATTTGAACTGAGGGTTCGATTTGGAATAAAATCTCAATTGTAACAGAGTGTAACTGAGTGATTGATGGCAATTTTTGAACCATTGGTTCACAATTCGACCATAGTTTGTTTTTGGTAATTTATTGGATTGGTTTGGTGGTTTATGTCGAATTATTTTTGTTCCTTTTTTTTTTTTTTGTCATTTTTTGAAATATTATTCGTCTCGACTTTTGTTATAAGTATTATAAAAAAAATTTGTAGAATGAAATTGAGGTGAGAATGAACTCTGAAATTGTTACTTTAAATAACTCTTCTTCCAAAGTGGTTCTAAACCTTGAATTTCTTCGTCGGGCTTTGACCATGTCTTTCGAACAATCTCAATCTCTGTTCTAAAAATCGCTCTAGGCGCCGCCTAGGCGCCACCAATCCGCCTACAATTTTCGAAAATCGGCCAAAGAAATCGCTGGGCGCCCCAGGCGCTGCCTAGGCGCCCCAGGCGCCGCCTAGGCGCTCTCGGCGCCCAAGTCGACGCCTAGGCGTCAGACCAGTATTTTTTTTAAATATTTTCTGGCCTAAAACGACGTCATTTTTAGGCCTATTTTTTGATTATTTTGATTTTGTAATGTATACCATTGTATTGTTATTTGACTAATGAACTTATGCACCTATGTTGTTTTGGACTTTGAATTGAACAATAGTTTTAAACTTGTGAATTATAACTTTGTGATTATTACTTTTAGTTTTGAATTGTCATAGATTTTATTGTGTAGCAAGTAGTATGTTGAACTATTAAATGGTTGGATGTAATTTTATAAATTTGGGTATTTATTCTCAAATTCTAGACTCCGCCTAGGCCCCGTCTAGGCCCCGCCTAGGCATTCTAGGCGCTAGGCACTGGCCTGGCGCCTAGCAGCCGCCTAGCGATTTTTAGAACACTGATCTCAATACACATATGACACAAGACGATTCCTCATATTGAGGTCGGCATGGGATTTAGTATTTTCACGTCTCACCGTAGTGCCCGGTTTGTCTTGAGATTTGTAAATCTTAAGGGTTTTATGCATTTTTCATTTGAGGTGAATTCAGAAAAATTGTCATAATTGTCAATTATTGACACCGATTAACCGAGTTAAGCAATTTGAGTACAATTCAATTCGTGACGTAGAAAGTTCATATTCTTCAGTGTTAGAAGTTGTATATTTAAGTTGTAACGCTTCACCTAAAAATCAAAATCCATATAATTAAATCCCTAATATCTTACCTACCTTATGGACAACGAGAGATATAGGTTGTAGATACAATGTCACTTATTTACCGAATTGTTATTAGATATAGGATTGACTAATATCTCTCTTGCGATCGTGGGTTATTAGATAAAATGTTTTCTCTTTGACCACCAATTCAAAATATCAAGTTCAAAATATTATTCATTCATTGTTTACCAAACTCCAGAATACTATGAAATTAGCTATACATGATTAAACATTCATCTAGGCATTTCACCTAAACCCATAATATTCATAAGAAAAATAAGAAAAGAAAAATTGTAAGAGATGCGTGGATCCTTCGATCTTCCATTCCACGTGTTTCTTCATCGAACTCTCACTCGATCTATCTATCTCACACTTTTGGAGTATTCTTTGTAGTTGATCATGTTAAATATGATGGAAGATGTATTTGTCCAGCTTATTGCTTCTCCTTTTATTATTTTAATGGTGATTTCGATTACGCTTCGAATCGTGGTCAAATGTGAACAAAATATTGACCACCAATTCGAACCCCCGATTTGGACAATACGTTGAGCATATTTAATTGTATGAGACCCGAATGTTACGCTAATTGTAAGAAATAAATTATCAACTTAAATTGAGTTATTTATACATATTTTGTTAGACTCAAATTATCAACTTGAGACATGTGGATGTGTTAAGAAGAATATTCTGCATTAGCAAAAAATTACCACATACAATTCCTTGTCAATATAGAAATTAAATCTACTTTCTATAATATGCAATCTACATATTTTCTGTAAAACTTAATATGATCATTTACTAGTCCTTATATCACATAGAAGATGTGGCTTATGTTTTTATTTGGTTCCCAGGTTAATGACAATGAAGTTATAAATTTTCTCCTTTCTAATGAGATAATTCCTTTGTGCTTCCGAATAATGAATCCAAGATAGTGACTTCTAAGCCTTTTAAAAAAATTATACAATATTTCTTATAAAGGTGCAAGTACTAACACCTTTTAAGTCTCTAAATATAAATGAAATTCAATCTTGTTGGTGGCTGGTTTTAGTGTCTATGAAAGCCTTTTAGGAATATTATTTCGGGTTTTGTTAATTAGTGATCTGAAGTTTTGATTTTATATGCAATTAGCCATATGTCTTTTACTTAGAACCAATATACGACCGACACTATACTTGAGATATCTATTAGTCCAAACACTCTTGTAGGTGTCTTGAAGAATAATACAATTCTTTTGTGCGTTGATTTTGTTAATTGGGACATGCACCAAGGCATAACTTAGTTTTCCATGTATTATAAGATATTTTGGGTTTTTATTATAAAAGATAGTTGTGAGAAACTATCTCTGAACTTTAGTCTAATTACGAAGAATTTCAGTTGTTTTCAGTTGTCTTTTGAAACTACAAATACTCTCATATAGTAATTTATTGAACAATATCTCATGTATAGGGTTATTTCTAATTTTAAAAAAAATTGTTGACCTGCAGGCTCTCAATACAAAAGAGCCTTATTCAAAGGATTAAACTGATGATATAGGTAGGCGTTGGGCCGAGTATTTTCTAGAGGTCACGTCTTGATATATACTAAACAACAATTTATGATTAAAATGTTAGCAAAATAGGTACTAAATTATTTTTGTGTACTTTTGATGGTGACTTGTGATTATGTATTTGGTGACTTGATTGTGAATATATTGATGATAAACTTGTTGGTTCATTTTTATTAGAAGTTTTGGCACTGGTTTAAAAAGAGGTGGAAAACAATTTTGGTACCCTACTTTGAAAATGTATTTTTTTTTCTAGTAAACAAAACTTCTAGAAGGGATCTTTTGTAAACCTATTTTACAGAACGCAAATTCTAGAAGATAGTTTCTTTAAATACGTTTTAGATA
Source organism: Phtheirospermum japonicum (assembly GCA_014905375.1). Taxonomy (NCBI): domain Eukaryota; kingdom Viridiplantae; phylum Streptophyta; class Magnoliopsida; order Lamiales; family Orobanchaceae; genus Phtheirospermum; species Phtheirospermum japonicum. The sequence continues at coordinate 181,382 of BMAC01000527.1, read as the reverse complement.
CAAATTTCTAGAAGGCATTTTATTTAAATTCGACAAACATTTTAGAAGGTACTTTCTTTAAACCGGTTTTAGAGAATAGACATTATAGAATGGGTTTTCATAAAGCGGTTCTAAAAATAGAATTTCTAGAATGGTTCAACGTGACAGATCCAAACTGAACTTTCTAGAACGGCTCGATTTAGAACAAATTCATACCTTTTATAGGTTGCCTTTTTTTTTTAATCAATGCTATATTCCATTTTATGCGCTAGCTAGTGAGAGTATGTGCACGAAATTGGAAAATAAAACAGCGCACAACAGGGAATACCTCGACTTAAGCACCTATGACGCCTAAACTTGTAAGCCTCAAATACTCAAAAGGCCTTCATCTGCTTGTTGTACAGGCACAGAAGAATGTGGCTTGCAATTAAAAAAAGCATCAGGCGAAGACTTTAGACTGAGTTAATAGCTCAAATTTAATCTGTTAAAGAATAATAGTGTTGCAAGTAAAGAGCAAAATAATCTGCCAAAGAACATATGAAAAGGAGGGTGCCATAGGGCTTAGATTTTAATCTGTAATAGATACATGGAAAAAATACATGTCCATGCAACCAATAAAATTACCATAAGAACAACATTATTGTGGTTGGATGTGAGGCCACACATTGTGACAAATTGAGAACCATGTTCCAAGACAGAGGGAATTATATTTTTATCTGAGTAAAATGGTAAAAAAAAAAAAGTTAAGGGTTGATACGGACCTAAATGTACATACGTGATACTATGTGGGTATTTGTACTAAGCGGCCTCATTTCCTGAAAGGAGGATTTCTTTTGGGAGGTGAGCGAGATGGATGGTTTCTTTGGAGAGGTGGGCGAGCTGGTTTGTAAAGTAGCGACCTGGAGTATGAGGAAGAGTTCTCATATAGGGTCGCGACCTCTTATGTTTTGTGTTGGGTGATAGAGCTCGGTTATGAGATTTGTAAATATCAAGCCCACGGGCTTAATATGAATGGTTTATGGGGTATTGGCGGACTATATGGAAGGAATAACAGGCTCAGGCCTATTATGATTATTATTTATGAGAACTTAGCATACAGGAGGAATCCTGATTCTAAGTGGGTCATTGTGTCATGGTATTTATGGAATTGTGATGGGAGAAAGAAACCCTGACTTGGGGAACACTTCTCTTGTCTCTATAAAAAGGGGTGCATACCTCTTATTATTTTTATCTCGCTTTGATCATATTTGGGCTTTTAATACTACCACTTGCTTTTGATTTAAGCATCAGAGGACCTTCGCGGGTTTGACATCCGACCCGCTTGAAGGTGCTATTTTGCAGGATCGGCCAGGTCGCCAAGAATATTTTTTGGAGGCTTGTTAGGTCACTGTGACGTATACAGAAGCTATTCCAGGTCGCTAATCTCATATTTGAGGTTAGTATCCGATATTCTTGGTAACCAATCATTTTGATTTTATCAAGGGTAGACTCTTTTTCTAATGCGGTAGGCTGGAGAGTATTTATTTCACCTTTAAATGAACTTGCTCCTCTCGAAATGTATTATGCACAATAAGACAGAAATTAGGTAATGCAGAGCTCATGCACACGTCACATAAGGAGATAGCTCACCAAGCCGTTGGAAGCTGAGGGTTTTTGTCTTGTTCTGCATCAAATGAAATGTGTACTGTTGGAATTCATAGAGACGGACCCCATGTTGGATAATGTGGGCTCAATATATAAATCGCAGCGAAAAATAAATATGTGGATGATAGGACAGGATATGTGACAGATCTAGTTTGGGGTAGCTCTGTCTCAAAAGGGGGCCTAGTCAGCCCTCTTGGCAGAGCAAGATGTGGGAAAGGACGATTATCCCTTGAGACCCGACTCGGTCCTTGGCAAGAGCACCGAAGGTCCTGAGGTTATCCCCAGTCGAAGCCCTAGAGGTGGGGATTAGCCTGAACAGGGTTAAGAGACTGATTGAGTCTCCTGAAAAATATAGCTCTCCTCAGTATTAGCAAGGGCTGACTTGTTAAACAGCAGGAGCAAGAGGAAAGAGGATGAAGTATCAGAGACTAGGTCAGATTAAAGGAAGGAAATGAGGAAGATCTGGAAAGAGAGAACTGTTCCTTAGACTCACAGCAAAGAGACAGGTGGGACCACTTGTCAGAATTTGTTGGGTAACGGCCTTTAATTCGCGCCATGTGTTCCTTAGATCCCGGGTGGGGTCCCCATTAAGGAAAGCTATAAATATCTCAGCCTCAAGGCTGAGAGAGGTATGTCATTCTTTGGGGCTTTCTTTTTCTTCTGGGAAAACACCTCAAACGCTTACTGACTTAAGCATCGGAGAGGTTTCCGTCGGAAAACCACCGGTGGTCCTTTCTAACCAGTTTTGTGGTGCAGGTTCAGGAAGCTCTGGTTTCTATAAAGTGTTATTGGGGTGGTTCATTTTTCAGGCTGAAACAATTGGCGCCGCCTGTGGGAATCGAATCAAGTTAAGGCGTGATATTCTCTGTTTATGGCTTCAGACGGTTTACGATGGAATTTGGTGGGTGAGCTTGGTGGAACTCCTAGTTCAGCCGCGCCATGGGGGATGCCAAGATCACAGATACGGTGGCGACGAGGCTAGGAGAGACAGCGCCGTCAACAGGGGCCGCGCCAGGCGCTACGCCGCCCCCGCTCAGTAAATCTGGGCCAGCTACGGGTGGTTCATTCAATGAATCCTTCCTTCTGCAGCTCTCGGAGTTGATCGGCAAAGCCGTGGAGACGACAGTAGAGAAGAAGTTCGTTGAGATGACGCCGCCGCCATCCAACACGCCACCAGCATCGGCTGTTTCGGTAGCGGGAACGGAGCCGTTACGGGGGCAACGGGTGGATAGGGCTCCCTTGCATGATGGGGAAGATCACTTCTCCACCTCTGACTGCGAAACTTCGAGCCAAACTAATCCAGGTCTGGCTGAACAGATGCAGAGTCTGCAAAAGGAAGTAAGGGAGTTTAAGAGAAAAATGGTGACGGGTAGGACGCCTCCGGCAAGAAGGGGCACACCATTTACTGAGGAAGTCATGCGAGATGATGTGCCAGCTTCATACCGCTCCCTAGGCTTCGAGTACAATGGAACCACGGACCCGTGGGACCATCTTAGTCGCTTTGAGATCGCAGCAGCCCTGCATAAATTTTCGGACGCTGTCATGTGCCGGGTCTTCCCGATGACTTTTACTAAATCAGCCCAGCTCTGGTTTAGTCAGTTGCCGCCAAGGTCTATCAGCAACTTTGAGGAGTTCAGCTCAGCCTTTCTACACCAGTTCACAAGCTGCAGGAAATACCAGAAAATGCCGCTGGAACTTTTCAGTCTCAAGCAGAAGGAGAATGAGAGCCTTCGTGCTTATATCAACAGATTTACAACTGCCAAATTAGAAGTACCCTCTGCGTCAGAAGAGTTGTTGATAAATGCTCTGTCGCAAGGTTTGAGACGTGGGGATTTCTTTCAGTCACTGGTGGTGAAGCCAGCTCTGAAATTTGGGGAGCTCTTGGAAAGAGCAGAAAAGTATATCCATCTGAAAGAAGCTCTGAAATTCAAGGATGAAGGGGAGAAGAGGAGGGAGAAGTACGATAGGGATGACAGAGTAGCGGCAAAAAAGCCCAGACAAGAGCTGTCAATTGGTAGATCTCGATTTGATAAATACACACCTCTGGTAACACCTCCGGGTGAAAATTTGCAAGCAATAGAGCGTCATCCAGAGCTCAAGTGGCCCAAAACTTACTCACAGAGGCCAAGAAAAGAAAGTTCAGATCGCTTTTGTCGTTTTCATAATGAATACGGGCATAACACAGATGAATGCACGCACTTGAAGGACGAATTGGAGAGAATGGTCCAGGCGGGACATCTGAAAGAGTATATTAGGATAAGGAGGGAGGAAGCTAGAGCTGGTAAGAAGAATTATGATCGGACCTTGACAAATAGGAGCAGCCAAGATAGGGTGCGTACTGAGGTGAAAAGTCTGATCAGACCCAGGTCATTCATGGGGAAATCCAGATGATTATCGGAGGAGAACTTGAGGAGCACTCTAAGCGGACACAACACAATTATGTCAGGGCTGCAAAAGACCTGGTTCGAAAATCACGTGACGTAGGACAAATGACTTCTAACCCCAACATCTGCTTTGGGTCAGAATATGGCGATGGTATTTTGGCCCCTCATATGGATGCTCTGGTTATAACTGCAACTATTGCCAATTATAATGTCCATAGGATTTTCGTAGACACTGGAAGCTCTGCCGATATTTTGTTCTATGACTGCTTTAGGCAGTTGAAGTTGGACTTTGAGATGGAAGAGGTCACCACCTCCCTAGTGGGGTTCGCGGGAGGAGCCCTAAAACCCTTGGGAGCAGTGAGACTCCTTGTGACGTTAGGAGAAGAGCCATACAGGGTGACAAAAACAGTKCGTTTCTTGGTAGTGGATGCACCTTCTTCTTATAACGTCATGCTCGGCCGACCCWCTTTGAGCCAATTTCAGGCCGTTATATCCRTTTTCCATATGAAGATGAAATTTCCAACGGAGGATGGAGCAGGAGAGGTCAGGGGTGATCAGTATGCTTCACGACGGACTTACATAGAGTGTGTTAGGAAGAATGAGGAGGAAAAGAAACAGGGCAAAAGGGCCAGGGTAGATCTGCCAGGGATAGACCTGGCCAATAGAGAGGAAGGTCTGATGATGGTTGAAATAGTCCCGGGAGATGGGAGTCGGGTCCTTCGAGTAGGGACAACCCTCAGTCCGGAAACTTTGACAGAGCTAGTCGCATTATTAAGAAGTAGCGCGGATGTATTTGCTTGGTCCCCAGAAGATCTGGTGGGAATCGACCCAGAAGTGGCAGAACATCACCTCAACATCAGCTTAGACGCTAAGCCAGTAAAGCAAAAGAAGMGTAATTTTGGCCCTGAGAAGGAAGCCGTCATAGAAGTCGAGGTGGAGAAACTGTTGAAAGCTAAACACATYCAAGAAATACAATTTCCTGAATGGCTTTCTAACGCTGTCTTGGTTCCCAAGACACAGGAGGACTGGCGCATGTGTATCGACTTCAGAGATCTCAATCGTGCTTKCCCGAAGGATCACTATCCCTTACCCAGGATTGACCAACTTGTCGATTCCACCGCTGGATGCGAACTCTTGAGTATGATGGATGCATCTCAAGGGTATCATCAGATCAGGCTGGCCAARGATGATTGGAAGYGGGTCAGTTTCATTACCCCGAAGGGGACGTATTGTTATGTTGTGATGCCTTTTGGMTTGAAAAATGCAGGAGCCACCTATCAACGTCTGGTTGATAAGATGTTTAAAAATCAATTGGGGCGGAACATGGAAGTTTACGTTGATGATATGTTGGTCAAAAGTGTGAAGGCAACATCACATGTGGAAGACCTGCGGGAAACCTTTGATACTCTGCGACGATATGGTCTTACATGATGCCGAAGCAAGGTATGTAGAGGTAGAACGAGCAGTACTGGCCCTTGTGGGAACGGCCCGGAAATTACGTCCATATTTCCTGTCGCATGGTATAATCGTACGAACGAATTTACCTTTGAAGGCAGTCATGGATAAGCCAGAGGCGTCGGGAAGACTGGTCAGATGGGTAATTGAGCTAAGTGAATTTGATATCAGCTTTGAAACCAGGACAGCGATTAAAGCTCAGGCCTTGGCAGATTTCATGCAAGAAATGACTGGCCTCCACGAAAAATTAGAAGGATGGACGATCTTTACGGATGGTTCTGTCTGCAATCAGGGTTGCGGAGCAGGAATTGTCCTGATTAATCCAGAAGGGGTGTCTACCGAGTTTGCTATCCGATTGAATACAACACTCTCTAACAATGCGACGGAGTATGAAGCCCTGTTGAGAGGTGTCCAGATGGCGAAAGACCTGGGTGCGGATCACGTATCTGCCAGGATTGGTTCTCAACTCGTGTGTAAGCAAATTAGCGGATATTTTGAGACGAGAGAAGAACACATGCAGAGATACTTGGCTAAATTTAGAGAGCTAGCCAAAGGTATGAAAGAATTAACTGTTGTTCAGATTCCCAGAGAAGAAAACGGCCGTGCAGACTTCTTAGCCAAAATAGCAAGTTCAGCCGCGGATTGTTCCGAGCAAACGATCACCTTATTAAAGGCAGAGGAGGAGTTCGGAGTTGAGAAGATCTGTACCATTGCTGAGGAGGACGATTGGCGTTCCCCTATAAAAAGATACCTTGAAGAGAACGTCTTGCCGAGGGAAAAAAGAGAAGCGGCGAAGATACGGAGCAGGTCTGCTCGATTCTTCCTGATCAAGGGAGAGTTGTTCAGGAGAGGATTTGGTCAGCCTCTTTTGAGGTGCTTATCCCAAACAGAAGGAGGGCTGGTGTTAAGAGAGATACACGAGGGTTGTTGTGGCAACCATATGGGGGCCAGAGAACTGGCCAGTAAAGTATTAAGAGCTGGTTATTTCTGGCCTTCCCCGAGAAAGGAAGCTGAGGACTTCGTTAGAAAATGTGAAAAGTGCCAGAAAATGGCCCCACTGATCCACCAACCGGCGTAAGAACTCGTGGTGATGAGTTCCCCCTGTCCCTTCGCAAAGTGGGGTATTGATCTGTTTGGCCCATTCCCGATGGCCCCAGCTCAGAAAAGGTTTTTGATCGTGGCTATTGACTACTTCAGCAAGTGGGTGGAGGCCGAGGCTCTCGCTAGAATAACAGAGGAAGCTGTAATGGGTTTCATTTGGAAGAATGTGGTCTGTCGCTTCGGCATACCGAGAATAGTGGTGTCAGACAATGGGACCCAATTTGCAGGAGCGAAGATAAGGGCTTGGTGTGCCAAGATGAACATTCAGCAACACTTTACGGCTGTATACCACCCACAAGCAAATGGTCAGGTTGAAATAACTAACCGCATTTTAGTTCAAGGAATCAAGTCGCGACTGGACATATCTGGAGGAAAGTGGGTGGAAGAGCTGAGCTCTGTGTTATGGGCATACCGTACGAATCTGAAAGAAAGTACAGGCGAAACCCCTTTCAGTTTGTTGTATGGTATGAATGCTGTGGTACCCGCAAAAGTCAGCCTTAAAACTCATCGGATCCAAATTTTTAATGAAGAACAGAATGAGCTGTTAAGGCAGGATGCTTTAGACCTGATTGAGGAAAAAAGAGAGCAGGCTGCGTTACGAATGGAACATATTAAGGGAAGGGTGAAAGCGGCGTACGACAAAACTGTGGTCAGACGGCAATCTCGAGTAGGAGATCTGGTCTTAGGACGGTCTGACCTGGGGCAAGCAAAAGGGAAGTTGGAAGAGTCTTGGCGAGGACCGGTAAGAGTTATCCAGACCTTGCCCGGTGGCGCGTACAGGCTGGAAGAGCTGGATGGCACGACATTACCTCGCGCTTGGAACATTGCCAATTTAAGAAAATTTTACACTTAATTGTAATGACTTTATGTTTGTGTAGGTTTACAGTTGAAATTATGGTCCACAACAGGAAGAAAGCAATGAGACACATTCAGATTATTAACGAAAGCGCTTATTAATAATTAAAAGAACTCCCAGCAGAAAATACAAAAGCAAACATTCTCACAAGAATATTCGCAGTCATAAGGGCACAAAATACAATCATGAGGAAAAGCGAAAACACAGCCTTAGGATGGGGGTGTAGAATCGAGAAGTTGACGAAGCCGCTTAATCTCGTCCTCGTATTCCAAAAGCCGAACACGAAATCGGTCTGACACCTCCACCGCGATGTCCCAATCAACATGCAGCTCCGCGTTCTCCCTCTTCAAGCCAGCAATGATTTGTTTGAGGCGTTGTCGTTCATTACGGAATTCTGATTTCTTCTCAGCCAATTTCTCCACGCGATCTTGCAGCTGATCCTGCAATCTGGCAATTTCTGCCTTCAGACGACCTTTCTTCTGAAGTAGGCGGATATGCTCCTCATGGGAAAAGACGTTGGGAGATGACGAAGACGCCATTATGCAAGAAAGAAGCTGGGGAAGGCGCCATTATATAAGAGAAGTAAAGACGGGAAATCGTTTTGGCTTGACACGTTAAGGCGTGAAATCACTTTGACTTGGCGCGCAGAGGGCTTGGAAAAGGCGGGAAACTAAATTAGAGTTTGGCACGCAAAAAAGAGCCAAGATTGGCTAAGGGCGTCTGCCCTTGATCTTGCCTGACCTGATGGTCAGTCAGCCAGGATTGGCTAAAGGCGGCTGCTCTTGATCTTACCTGACCTGATGGTCAGTCAGCCAGGATTGGCTAAGGGCGTCTGTCCTTGATTTTACCTGACCTGATGGTCAGTCAGCCAGGATTGGCTAAAGGTGGATACCCTGATATTTACCTGACCTAATTGGCAACATAAGCCGAGATTGGCCGATAATACTAACCAGGATAAGGTTAGGGGCTGATTGAGGAGGAACGCCCTAGACTGTCCCGATTTGGGAAACGGTTTAAGCCGGGAATGGACCAAGGATGAATATCCTTAGCGTCTCTAAAAAAAAAAAAAAAAAGAAGAAGAAGAAGACTTGATTACTGGCTTACGCCAGGAGGGGCCAATATCGAATGTTCTTCTGTCAGGGCCTGCTTGGCAGTATAAGCCAGGGCTGGCCCAAAACAGATCTCCTTAATATTTTTAACCTACATCTCTCTTGATAGAAATAGG